>JAPDSC010073643.1:40015-71949 GCA_026290005.1 Latrodectus geometricus | reverse complement strand
TGTGTGTGTGTGTGTGTGTGTGTGTGTGTGTGTGTGCGTTGATGGTGGTTATAGAAATGAAGACATTGTAATTATGGTTACTTAAACTACATATCTTATGTAATTTGAATATCTTATTCTAGAATAAACAAGAAAATTATTGCCAGATTGACACGGAACGAGAAAAATTAGCAATTATTGCAACTACTATGATTTCAACAGGATGAAGTAAGTAATGGACCTGCCATCGCAAATATCATTTCATTTCATATGGAGGACATTGCAAACACGAAATATTTAAAGCGCCCCAGACACCCTTAAGGAACACGATGGATCTTCGATTAAGCCAAGATTCGAACTCATTACCTTTCGAATATGAGAACGATATCTTAACCAACCTTTCATACTAGATGAAAGAATGACTTAAAAGTGTATAAAGTAAGAGAGATTAACGTACTTTTCCATTGCTATCAGATTTGAAAACAATCATAATAATATTTCAAGTAAAAACTAAATATATCTGAAAAATAACGTTGTACAATCCATTTGAAAGTTTCAATATTTAAGTTTTTATTGCATCAAAGACACTTATGGTGTTCTTGCACCAACACAAGCATCCCTTTACCTAGCCTTGAGTTGGACTCTACTAGTTAGATGGAAGAAGCGGGTGGGAGTCATCGTAATTTATTAATGAAAGATCTCCAAAACTTCATTTCAGAAAATAATATTAAATTATGCAGAAATGGATTACATAAACAGCGTTTAATTCTTATAATAAAATTTTTGTGGCACAAATCTATCTACCAATATATTCCGCAAGTTTTTAAGCGGTACAAATAATGCAGAGTTATTTTTATCCCTACTGCTATTTTACTCTTATACTACCAATGTCTGTAACTGAAGTTAGATTTATTTAAAGAACACTTGTGAATTTTTATTTGAAGAAATACCTCCTGATTTTTCCCTATAAAATACTTAATTATTTTGTTACTTTGGAACATAATTTAAGTATTTTGAAAAAACTGATTCTTCCTCAAAATATTTAAATTAATGATTGACAGGCGAGTATGTGTGTTTTGATAAAACATTTAAAACATATGTAAAAATGTAACAGATGTAAAACATTTAAAAATGTATGTTTTGATAAAACATATTTTTTACTTAAACAACGAATTTATTACTTTAATGTAGACTTTTAAATTTTTTTCTTTATTGTAACTTTCAGTGGTTTTACTATAGGAAGTGTTATTTATATGTGAACTTTAGTGCCAATTAATTTGCATATATTTTAGTATCTATGTCAAATAAACACTGTATTTATATCACGCAAATTTCAAGCTATTGGATCTCGTCTGCATTGTGTTGAGTTTGGATGAGCAGTAATATCACGTTATACAAGAAAATCCATGCATTAAAATAAATATTTCAATATTAAAAATTTTTCACTGATAGGTTGTATTTTGATTGTTAAGATAGATTCCTTGACGAAATTACAAAAAAAGAATAATTTTATTAAATATAAATATTTTGTCAATTTATCTTTTTTCAAAATAAAAACGTTATTCGCTAGTTTTCACATATTGCCCACAAACAACTCACATTCGTTTTATTTTTTCATTTTTCAACTTGTTTCAAAAATTAATATTTTTTAAGAAGGAAATTCAGATATATAAATATTTTTAAATAATAATCTCTAGCTATCAGGATTAATTTTTCTTTTAAATATAAATGTGTTTACAATACTTAAATACTTTTATCATTGAATTATGTGTTAAATTTTTTTAATGTTTTCATGTACAATAGCCATCTGTCTTTTCCAGTGGTAGTAATTTCTTTAATTTAGACGCAAAAAATAAGAGCATCTTTTCAGAGTTTTGGCTTATTTGCTGTAGATATTAAACTAACAAAAATTATTAGCCACCCGAATATAATCTTCCTACAACTGAAATTGATTGATGGCTCCCCATTTATCTTTATTTTCTTAAATGTTTTCGGCACCAAGCATGCTAGTTTATTGAAACCAGATGCCTACAAATATCTTTCAATATGAAATAATATTTAATTTTATAACATGGTTTCAGGAACGTATTTAATATCTTTGCAACATATAAAAGATACGGATGGAGTTTTTTTTTTAACGAATATATTATAAATACAAGTTTTAAAGAAGCGAAAATGATCTAAATTTTCTAATGAAACATATTTCCACTATCCTCTGTAACTAACCAGAGAAAGATAGTTTTATTAAATAATATAGATTATTTTCTATTTTAAAAATTAAAATTATTATTTAAACTTAATTTTAATATAACTTTTATTTAATTTTAAAAATTAAAAAAAAAAAAAAACTGTTTAGTTAGGTGTTGCCATTTTGAAGAGATTATACAGCTCTAATTGAATATTGTTGTTTAGGTTGTTTCAGATTTTTTCACATATTTATAATTATAATTTTATACAAAGCATGATCACTAAAATTCCTTACCACCCTTTAAACTTTGAAATGGCTGCTGCTATAGTCATTAAAGTTGTGTTTAGATAAAGTAAAAGTTGTCATGGGCTACTGAATAAAACCATTTAGGATGCTACTTGTGGTGGAAACTGGAGTTAAAATTCTTTTCTATAGAAAACGGAAGGAAAAAGGGAAAAAGTGATTTATAAAGTTATAGAGTATTATCGATGTAATACAAAGACAACTTCACATTAATGCAAAGAAAAAAAATTATGCGTATCTTTTTTGTTACTTCCTGCACTGTGACGAAAGGAAACGATCTTAGAGAGCGTGAAAAAGATTTATAACAATATAAATTTACTGCATTGTTCAAACTTTTCACCGTAAGCTGCAATACGTTTGGATGCTCATTAGAGTGTCACATTGCACACTTCGGAGCACAGAGCGTGATGCTTAGGTACAAATATACGTAATATGTACTTCAAGGTATAGCAATATTGGTAAATAATAAAGGAGAGGTTGGATACATCTGCTATTTTATTTCACTTTACAGAAAAACGTCAAAAGAGTTAGATCAGGCGAACGTGCAGGCCAATTTTCGACACCTCCACACCTAGTTATTTGATTTCTGAATTTCTTGACGAGGGATTATTCTATTGAAAATATATTATTAACAAATGTTCCGTCATGTTAAAACCTTAGATTCCAAAAGTTAAACAACGTTCTCCATAAAATCGGGTATTATATTTACTAGCAATTGTGAATATGGTGGACCCTTTAATGTTCTATTCTTAAAACATTGGCCGATCATCTTATTATTGTAAATTGCACGCCAAACATTAATAGGAAACTGCATTTGATTTCTATGAACCATTTAAGTGAATGCTTAGACCTATTGTCTTTAATTTTTGTCTTAAAATTTTAATTTATAGATGCAAAATTAATAATTTTAATCTATTATTTATAAAATATAAAATACTAAAAATTAGTGAAAAAGAACTTGTTGCTTTACTAGGAACCATAAAATTCATGCAAATTTCAGGCTAACATTAACCCCTTAACTTTCATGATAGATGAATTATAAATGTCTTAGTTTACAACCATTTCAACTATTGGTTGTAATACAGAGGTTTGCAAACTTATTATAGTCAACAATCAATTATGAGCAGTTATACGATTGAAATTTTGTTGAGAGCCCTATTTTTTTAAACTTAAATGCAGGTACAATATCTTAAAAAATTACGTAGTTATATCTAATAAAATTTGAAACTACGCTTATAACGATTCTGTTTATAAAATAAAATTTTAAGATATCTAAAAATTTGAATTTTAATAATGATGAACAAACACTAATGTGAACAGAGTTATAGCATCTCTTTTGAAAGTTCGTAAAATTCAGGTTTGTATATTATCTTCAATTTTAAGACCGATTCAAAGTTCTCATTAATAATAAGATTTCCTAGCTTACTGTTCATAAGGTTGATGTTTGAAAATGATTGTTCACATCTATATGTAAACTTAAGTAAGGAAAGATAAGCTAACAGTGATTATTTCAGTGCATTAAGAGTCAGGAATATTATATATTCCCTGTTTTAAAAATCCACATATCATTCTTCTCTAGGAAGTCATTCAGACTATTTGTTCTAATATTTTATATGTTTTTTCTAATATTTCTATATCAGCTTTTAAGATGTTTAAATTTCGAACTCCGTAATTCTTTTTTTTTAATCCATAATCAGATTTTAAAATTTTCAATGTCAATATCACAATTGTAAATAATTTAGTTCTGATAGTACTCTCTAAACTATCAAACAAACTCTAGTACAAAACTTTAGTATTAAACCAAGCTAAAGTAAAAAGAAAAAATTGTCCAATTCACGTACTATAAATATTCGATGTGAAGCAAATGAAATGATTCAAATTTAGTTTATTATGTGAACACAAATTGCGATCATTTAAGTTAAATTTTCGAACAAATCTTTCTTTTGGTTTTATTAATTAAAAAATCTGGCTAAAAACTAAAACTAAATTCGAAATTTTAATTTTTAAGTTATCGAAATATATAAATATTACTTTTCAAATGTTATTTATATTTTAAAAATCTGGAAATAACAAACTTCAATTTTGTATAGTATAAAACAATGCAATATTAAAATTTATTCTGAAATTGCTCCCCAAAAGTAAATGAAAAAATCTATCCAATGGATTTGGTACGAATTTTGAAGTAAAATTTTTAAAGAATTTAATCTATTATTTTGAAGCTTCACGCTTTTATTTAGATTGAAATGCAGGCAGCTTAAATTCAATTGAATTAGTTTTCTGGACTCTCTCTGTCTTAATATTTCCACATTCTACCTGTCAACTTAACTGGCTTTCAAAATGAAATGACACTATTTTATATGAATAGCATTTGAAGAATAAAAGATTAAGAATGACGCGGAAGGAAAAATACTTTTCAGATTATCCTGTTCAAACTCACGAGTGACATTGCTTCTTTTTATGTTTTTTTCCTATTTTTTAATTTCTTGCATTTTTTCTGTGTTGTAGTTCAAGCTTCTAGGTATTTGTAGTGGTAGTTTTTTATTTATTCTTTTATTTTTTAAACTGGACGATTCTTTTCCTTCTTAGTATGAGATTATCTGTCTATCAATATAAAAATAATAAAAGCTGTCGATAGGTAGGTTATTACTAGTGACAAAGTATTAATTCGTTTTACATTAGCTTCATGGGAAAAGTAATTGATTACAAATTTTATATATATATATAGTTTTATTTTATGAAAGTAAATTACCAAGTAGTTTTAAAAATGTTTTATTAATTATTCACATTCCAGTTTTTAGTTTAAGAAAAAAATTATTGAAATTAAAATGGTTTGTTAAATTAAATAAAAACAGGTATTTATTAAAAAAAACATACAATTAGAGCGGAATTCGAGTGACTAAAATATCCACATCTCAGAGGTAGGAATTGAACCCTCAAACTATTAAATAGAATGTCAGAGCTCCAACCATTCACAAACTGTTAAGAGAATATACACGAGTTTTCTTTGCAGTATACCATTTTCATATGCTATTGAAATTGTTATTACTTGTTCTAGAATGATAATAAGATTAAATTTAAAGGAAAAATAGTTTACAGCCACACATAATTTAAGGCATAAAGTTGAAACATCTATCTTCAACAATGAATGAAATATAGTTCGGTCTTGAATGATTGTAACAATTATTTCATTATGTAGTTCTTCATCTTTATACCAGAGTTTATTCAACTAAACGGTAATTTGTGTGGAGTCCGACTTCTTTAGTACATGCATGTTAGGGGTACGTGTTTATAGGAAAGACAGCTATTCATGCTCCATTTATACAATTAAAGGACAAAGACAGGAGAGAGAGAGAGAGAGAGAGAAGGAGAAAGTATATCCATGCACGAACTGGGATTCGAACCCAAGACTTTTCTATCCGTATCAGGCACGCTGACCACTAGACAGGGTGGGTGGTGATCATATCAGATATCATAACTGAATAAAAAAGCAAATAGGTTCTCTTCAGCAATTCCAAATATAGATATGTCCATTATAATATGTACAGTGATTCAACGAAACAGATTCTGAAATGTCGGCAACAATTTTCGTTTTGCAAGGTATTCAGAAGACAAGTTGACATCAATAAGATTCAAGGATATTCTGTGCTAGGATAGGTCAGGACACTATAGGCAACATGTTATCATACTTTGCTGAAATGTAGTACCATGCAGTACTCGAAGGTTAGTTTAGAACCATTCGTTTTTTTTTAAACAAATCAGAAAAGCAGCTGCGGCTGTTAAACGTCTTGTATAAGTAAGCGGTGGTCGTAGTGAATGGTAATGTTGGATTTGTGCGTTCTCCACGATACTTCCCAACACGAATGTGTCCATCATGATGCTTTATATATAGAAACGGGATTCATCAAATAAAACTACCTAATACCATTCTTGGAAATAAGTTCTCTTTTAATCATATCATTGAAATTCTTCTTGTTTCTCGTGATATGTTATAGACAGCCCATACTATTACAGATATTACCAGGTTTTTATGTCGATTCTTAATTGTTTGCTAAAACAAACTTTTTATTCCTTTGTAAATTCTTAACGAGGCTGTATATTATTTTAAAACATGTAAACGAGAAATATTTGCATTTCTATATTATTAATGATGCTACCAATAGGTATGACAAAAGTACAATGATGAAGAATCGTGCACAAAACATTTTTAAATGTTTTATATTTTTTATGGCGCTCCTTTTTCATTATTTTCTTTGTTTCAAAAATACTTTCCCTTCTAGCTTTGCATTGTTATTTTCGTGATACAATCATTTGAAACAACAAAAAGTGAATAAAATTAGCTAACACTCCTAGAAATAAAAGTAGTTCTGGAAAATGGAATTTTTGAAGCATTTTTTGAAAACTTTCTTTGCACTAATCAAACACCATATACATATATTTCATACTAATTCCTTAAAAAATTATAACTGTATGTACCATTTCAATATTTGCTTATTTATACACAGCTTTAATCAAATAGTTATAGAGATTTTATTATTATTTGAATATTTCGAGATTTTCAGATTTTTTGATTTAAAATGTTCCGAAGAAACTTCAGAGCATTTTAAATCATTTACTCATTTCTTTTCACTCACGCATTTCTTAATCTATACAGATATTGTAAAACTTATGTCTAAATTTTACAAGAGATCATTAGTCATGGCTGAAATTATAGGCTTGTATAATGGTGAAGTTATTTAGAATCGAATGATTATGAATAACAAATTAAATTAAAGAACATAACATAATCCATATAAATTCCCCTTTAAGTATATACCTATAATGAAGCAAATACGATTTCTGTAGTTTCTTAAATTTATTTCATTCTTAGTTAACATATGGCATATTTTTATAACTTTTTAAAATATATGTGTATTTATAGGAACTGAAAATGATAATGATGAATAAAAAATTAGGTTGAAAAAATTATTTGTATTCAATCAAATTTTTTTAAATACAACGGATATCACATGGAAAAAAATTGGTGTTTTTTTAAGGATAAAATCAAAACTGAAAGTAATTAACTTTTATGCAAACATATACAAACTCGATCAATTTGGTTCATCGGAAATTAGTGAGAGAGTAATTTTTTTGAATTGAATCAAAAACATGTGTTGATCTCAAAAAATGATTAGTAAGAACTGTTAAAAAATAATTTTTTTAAAATTATTTTGTACTTGCTGTAGAAATGAACAGATTAATGAAAAGTAATATTTTTCATTTTCTCTGATCTGAGCGTGACATTTTTAACCATTTATTTGTATTTTTTTTCTTAATTAAAAAAAATTGTTTGAAGAAAGGTAACTGGATAACTCAACATTTGATTAAATTGGATGAACTTTTGATACATGTGTCAATGATTTTTAATTTTTAAAGGAGAGATAGATTAAATGAAATAAAAAACGTTTAAACGTTTTTATATCTGTATCTCAATTTTGTGGCATTGCTCTTTTAATATTCTATTTAATTAATTTTTGTATTTTTTATAATTTATAATGTTAACCAAATTTAGTCTAGAGCTACATCAAGCTAAAGTAGTACAGATCTTCTTCAACTGAATAAATCAGCAAATCTATGATCTATGCAGTAAATATCTCTAGTAAAGAAATATTTTTCTCTATGGTTTTCTTTTGTATTCTTTTTAATTTGTATGGAATATTTTATATTACTCCTTCCTTTAATGCTAACTATGATAATATGACAAATGTATTGGAGTGGTCTCTGTAAAAATCATTATTCTGATTGGGATAAGTTTCATTAAATGCGTATGAACTAATATCTTTTTGACTCTGCGAAGTAGGAGTTGGAAAAAGTGTGCTAGCTTTGGTATTGATTTCATTAATAGACCACGGCTCAGAACTACAATACAAAAAATCTGACTCCAATTGTATGGTTCCTCTTAAACTATTACAAATAGTTGATATTTTACAGCACTATTGCCCTTTAAATACGCACATGCAAAAGCAAAAGATGATCGGTGAATATAAATAATTAAAATTGATAATGAAATGAAAATGTGAAAATTAAATAGTATTATATATTTTGAAATAAAAACGAGAACCAGAACAAAAAACAAGATTAAATTAACAAAACAAGAAAACATAAAGATAAAATGGGTAAAAAATGTGTCCTTTTTCATCATGGAACGAATAATAAGATTTTTCGAAATTTGTGTATATTTGTGGCATTTTCAATATAGTTGTTAATTCAGAAATATCTACTAGCCCTTTAAGTGAGGGAAACAATCACCAATTTATGTATAAACCATAGAATAATTCAGAACAAGATTGATAAGAATGGAATTTAAAATTGAAAAAAACCATAGGACGCTCATTGACTCTAGAACAGTATCCCGGAATTTGCATTTGGGAAAAAAAGAAAGCTTTATAGGAATAGGTATTATTATAAGAAGTTTGTAATAGCTTTCATATCTTATTTATTTTCCTCAATTTTGGTGTAAGATAGTTTAAGGTACGTTACTGGTAAAACTAATGAAAAAATGAGGAAGGCTTCTTCATGAAATTTTAAGCCCTTAAGCACCGATAGCATAACAGAGTTTGATAAATGTGTCCTACAAAGGGGACTGGTATATCATTAGTTTCAAAGAACCGGAAATCAGGAATTTAATTAGAAAGTGGCCGAACAAACGTCACATTGGTGATTGTTGAGGATATACAATCAGATGTGCAGTCGAGCTATTACAGATATTTGGGTCTGGAGACTCTCATGCAAATGCAAAAGTTTTAGAGGCAAATGTTTCTAATAGAATTATTCACAAAATTCTTCAAAAAATGTAATCTTCCCATATGTAGTAAGCAAAAAGGTTTGAATCACAATCATTAAAATCATAATTCGTTTTCCTAGGAAAATGATTGTTCCTGTATCATAGCTGTCTAATGGCTTGCTAACTAGTGGAGATCATTTCTAAATAATTATGGGAACGGGTATTTAAAATTGTCTCATTTATTCCAAGAAGCCCACAGAATTTCTCAATACTTTTTTATGTTTATTTGTGAAGTGAACTTATGGCAGCATTCAATCTTGTCTCGTGCTATTTTCAAGAAAAACTATAAATAAACTTGTCTCTGGTTCTGTTACGGTCTCTCAACACCATGACAAATTGAAGACATTAATTGTTTCCCAACTATTTCAGAGAGAGTTTTTGTCTATAATATTTATCATACAAATATTGCGGCCAAAGATCACAATATTTGTGTGATCCCACAAATATTGCGATCTTTAAAGGAACTTTTTAGATATGTATTTCATAAATGATCTGAGTATTAATTTTCTCCTTATAAATTTATGATACCACATTCCCCTTATATGACTATGGGAAACTTATCAGCATTGGTCAACTTGACGATATTTACTACATTTTAAGCTGTAAATATCACACGAGTTTTCATTGCAATTTTATTTTGCTGTTACACACTGTTCAACGTCCTGAAATTTTATGGGAGAATGACAGTGGACATATTAAGCAACTTTTAATACATAGTGTGGCAAATAACTAATAATTGCTTCATTTGTGATATATAGTGCGAAAATATTTCTGAAGCATATTTTAACTAAATAGTTTTATACAGTATGTACTCGTTTTTATGAGCCTTAACTTACGATCATTTACTCTTTTACAAACTAGTGGCTGGTCTTTAACACAGTCCCACAGATACATAATTTTATTTTCTATTTAAAGATTAAAATTATGTCTTTATGTGATTTTTGTTTAGGTTAAATTTTTATCATCTGATTTTTTCATTTTATTATTTTATAATTGAAAGACTTGGCTCGATACTTTTATTGAAGAATCGTAATTCCTTCGAATAGCGTGTAATTAATTGCACTGCAGAGATGTTGAAGATCCCGATTTTTTTAAGAACTTCATGTCAAATTCCTCCAACAAATTTTAACTCCATTCATAAATTTATCCATCAGAGTATAATTAATAGCTTCAAGTGCAATATCATTAGGTACTTTCACAAGGAATAATCATGGCTTGAAATCACATGATGAAATTGATATGCAATGTAATTTCAATCCATTCTTGGAATGATATTCTAGAAAAATGATATTTAAATCAAACTATACATGGAGGATTTGTTAAATAAACTACAGTAACTAAGGAATGCCAAGATTATTTACCTGGCGATTTGAAAATTGACCAATTACTCTTCTATGAACTTCGTCATAGGAATATTCTTCTGCCCAAAATTTCATTTCCGAACTTTCTGAAGGTGGATTTTAAATTAATTAGTAAATAAGATATTTAGTATGATTAAATTAAAGAAAACACAATGAGTGAGTAGGAGAAAAACTTTCAGACATCAAACGAGAAGAAAATGACGTTGTGCTGGGATTACTGTAAAGTAAGCGGGTGAATGACTAACAAGATTGAAATAGAAACTATTTTAAAGTGGAAATTTTCATTTTGTAAGTGTATTCCCCTCACATAGTGCATACTAATTTTTAGCTATTATAATTCATTTAAAAATTTACAAAAAAAACTAGTTTACTATAGAAACAAATTTTAGATCTAAACCTTTTTTTCTAATTTGTGAACTTTCAATTTTAAAAACAAGTTTGTCGGTTACTACGAGTTCTTAAAAACGAGCGTCTAATGTCTTAAAATTTTTCATATTTTCATCGACTGTGAAAAATTGTATAATATGTTGAGATCGTTGATTTAATATTATCTCGTATTTTAACAACTTTCTCCATTTCATGCAAGTAATTATTAAGTCAGGGAAATATTAAAACAGTAGGATGAAAAATGTATTGATTTTTATAACTGTTAGAATTATAAATAAGTCTTTTCATAAATTGTAATGGGAAAGCGAACCTTCTGAAACTCGAATATTTATGAGAGAATAATAAAATGAAATTTACAGGATATTTTTTATTCATTAGTAATAAAGTCTTACAACCGAATACATAAGAGCTATTTTAAATGAAGATAAATAAATTATAAAAACTGAAGTTTCAAAGATGTGACAGTTAAAATTTAGAGAAAGAAAGCTTAGTTTTAAAATAATTTATTTCATTGAATACTTATGTTTTTTATACTTTTTCGAAATTTTTTCTAAGATATATTTTTACCCATGTATTATTTCTTTTAACTCTTACTATATTAACTATTCAGAAAACAAAAGAGTTGCATAATGACACACACACAATTTCTCCATGAATCTATGCTTAAAATTGCACGCATAATGTTTTTCATAAAAATAATTTCATGATATGATGAAATAATATAATATTGCCTTTTTTAAATACTAATTTGACTAACTATGCTGTTATTAAGTCCTACGCTCCTCTTAGAAAAGTGCTGTTGTTAGTAGCGGTTAAATTTAGAATTTTTATAATTTTCACCTTTATACATATATATATATATATATATATATATATATATATATATATATATATATATATATATATATATATATATATATATCAGAGTTTAAATATAGAAACTTGAACCATAAAAAAAGAAATTTCCTCGATATTTTAATCACATCCCCTAAAATATGTGTCTTAACTATTTATACTAATTTAACCTAATTAAAACTGTCATTAATCTTCTACATAATTAATTAAAAAATTTTCATCACTTGAATTTATCAACCGATATAACCACTTTAATTTATTAATCGATGTAACTACTTTAATATATTTTTATCATTTTAATCTTTCAACTTTTCCTATCATATTTTAAAGTATTTTTATCATTATTTGAACAATAAGCTGTGAATATTAAAACCAGTTGCACTAGAATGCAATAACTTGGCATTGATTTTCAATATTGCATTAGTCATCATAAAAATCTTGAGCTGTATGAGTAGACCATAAAATATTTCTTTTATTCAATTCTATGTTGAAAATATTACTTTCATTCTTCAATATGCTAATTTGTTTGTCAATAAAAACCACAGTTTGTTAAAAATGTTAAGGCTGAATTATTGTTTTTTTTTTATAAATGAAATTTAAAAGCCATAGATATTTTACTTCAAAGTTCGTTATCCGTAATTCATGAAACAACTTTTCCTTACAAAGAGCTGCATTGTTTCAGTTATTTAATTAAATTTACAAAAAACTTTTAAGAAAATGAAAGATTAAAAAAAAAAAAAATAAATAAAAAAAAAAAAAAAAGAAATTGGAAAAGGGAGGAAAACTTAATTAGGAAATTGTCGAAAAAATAACTTTTTCACATTCTAAAATAGCTGTAAGTAAAATAAAATAGGAGCAAAATATTTAAAATAATTATGTAAATTTATAAATATCACGGTATTAAAAAATTAAAATCAAGTGAAACTTCGAATGATAATAAAAGATTTACACAAAACAGAGGAAATCATAAAAAGAATACTTATTTTATATATAATGGAATTTTAAAAGTTTTCATTGATATGAAATAATTGTAGTAAATATTTAAGAAAATTTAAAAATAATTAAAATGCTATAAGAATACGCATAATGTGAAATTTTTATTCAGAATTTTATTCTACTTATTCTACATTGAAATTTTTTGCAGACAGTTTTTTTTTGAGTTTAAAACTAAGACTAGAATACATTATTGAAAATTAGAGTATTAATTCATTTGCACATTAACAATTAGTAAAACAATTCTAAAATTAATAAAATAATTTAAAATCTTACGCTAAATAAAACAATAATAAGAAGCGTATTTGAGATAATAGATGAGGAAATATTAATGACAATGTAATCTAATTCGAAAAAAATTTGAGTTTTTATTTTGCATTTTTAGAATGACAGTGGATATCGTTTCCAATCGTAAAAAAATAGTTTACATAATATTAAAGATTACAACAAGAATTAATTTTACGATATCAATGGGAAATTATTTTTTAAAGCAATAATTATAGACGACAAACTTTTAACAAAAACCAGTTAACAGTTTTGAAATATGTTTTTTACTAATCTGATGTTCATGACGTTCTTTTTCGTTTTTTTAATGTTTTCTATCACCATTAAAAATGTATAATGAGTAATTTATTCGTTTTTTAGAGTCTCTTATATGTTTTTAATTTATTAAGCGAATGTATTATTTTAATGATATGTTGTAATTTGTAAATATCAGATAAATTCAATGATCATAACAACTCACCAGAAATTAAAGTAAACTAGAAAATTCTTTCTAGATATTTAGGTAAGTTAAATTTTAGGAAGACTTTCTAGTGTACACATAAAGGGAAAATGCTTTCTGTTTTGAAAAGTAATTAGAGTTTGCACCTTAATTAGATTTTAAATTAACAGAAATTCTGGGTATAACTCTGAGAAGTTAACATATTTCTCATTTTCATAATCATGTGTTTTGTTTCGTGAACATTTTACTTTAATTAGATAAATATAATGTTATGAATTGACTGGTTTTAGTAAACTATTTATAATTTCTTGCAATTGCCCCTGATTGTTTACTTCTGTATGAATTAACTGATTAACTTAATATTTTAATAAAACCATTTATACTCTTAATAACATTGAATAATTTGAATAAATGTACACTGGTAAAACAGTGTTTTTCGATCTTGATTCATATATTTTGTGTAAAAGTTTAATTATGAGTTGAAATAATTAATTGACATACATTACAAGTAATGTATTTCAAGAATTATATTCATTTTAGTTTAATATAAAAGGAAATTTGGTATCTTAAGGAAATTCAATCAAAGGCAAACTCAAGATTGAAGAACATATTTTCTTAATACCAGTAAAATATACCTAGATTTTGTAATTTCTTTGATTAGAGAAATATAGTTTTAGGATTAACTTAGGATGATAATTTAGAAAATTAAATGCATAAAAATGAAATTCAGAAATTCAGGGAGTAAAATAAAGAAAGTATTAACGAAAATGTAAACTAACTTCAAAACTTAAAAGTTTGCAAGAAATTTGGAAGCATAGAGAAATTTGGACTTAAAATAACATCTGGCAGCAGTAACACTTATATTACGTTGAGCAGAGATTAAATGGCACTTATAGGTACAGTTTTCTATATATAGTTTTAACAGGATCCTATAGTTTATCAACTGTAGTGATTGCTATATAATTCCGTGCTAGTTGCTTGGTAATCATCTATCAGACAGCTATTGGTGACAGATCTGAAGAACGTGAGACTGAGGGTAGCAACCGAATATACCGCTAACATAGGGTTGTGTTTTTCCAGCAAAAATATGGCTTTTTGCTGAGCAATAAGCAAATAGTAGAGTTACGAGTTGTGACAAAGCAGAAATATAACTGCCACTGTTCAAAGTAAAAGCAATGGAAAATGACACATCTATCTAATGACACTCATTATTATCACTCCAGTGGATTTACCAGAATGAAAATACCGAATGCACCCAGGTGACTTGCGTTCTAATACAATGTCACCAAACATGGATGCAACTATGGTATTGAAAACATAACCGCGATTCATCTAGAAAGATGAAATCAGCTATTCCTGTGTCAATTTTCATCGTTGATCACACTATTAAAGATTTTTCTGTCTGTGATGTAACTACAAGTGTAGCTGAAGCCATCGTCTCCGATATGACTCCGAGCATGTGTTGCAAACGTCATGTACTGTTTGTGCATACACTTTTAATTTTTTTGCAAACGACCACATTTATTGACTCAGAATTTGGGTAGTAGCTGTACATTAAGACTATGTGAGTAACATGTTTGCTTTATTAGATGTTTGAGAGGGGGATTCAGCATGGTATTCTGTTTGACCATTTTGAACCTATCGATTCTATATTTCTCAAACAGTCATGGGATCTCGACCGAAATGAGCACCAACATATATGCGATTTTATAAGGCGCTCGTAATAATTTTTCTTTTTTAACTTGCTGTTAAAAATTTTTCATTGTTACACTAGGTATCATAACAACTTTTCCCTAGACAAAAATATTCAAATGCAATTTCTGTATAAGAAAGAATGCATGCAGAATGGTTTCATTTAAGCTTATATAAATCATATCTTTTATCTAAATTGGCTGAGCTGACGCTTATCAAATTTGGCATATGATATATACTTGAAATACGCTGAAGAAATTTAATAAATGTAGTGTTTGGTATGTGGAAAAAAGTGATATTTGACTTTTTTCATGCTCCTCTAAGTTTTTAAGTAATACATTTTGCAAAAGACACTACGTAAGGATTAACAAGGAATGTAAAAACAATTTAAGTACTTCTTATGTAAGTTTTGACCACCATGTTAGTTGTAGAACCATAACTACATTTAGTTACAGAGTCATAACTAAATGTAGAAAATTAAATAAGAATAAGAATTAAATAAAAAGAAGTCCAGAATATAAAAAAGTAAACAGTTTTGATTTCAAAATTTAAGTTTAAAAGAATGCTCACTTAAAGATAATTTTGAAAAAATTACTCATTTTAATAAATATTAATTGAAATTAGTTTACTTGTTAATAAAAAAGATTAATTTCTTACTATATTTTTGCTTTATTTTACTAAAATAAATTTATACATAAAGTTTTTTCTTCTTGATGTTTTTACTTTTTGAGGCATTTTTTCATTGAAAGTATGCAATCAAATGCCAAAAAATCAAAGTTATATAATGGTTGCGGCCTTTAAAATTTAGTAACTGTTAATTTTTATTTGATGTATTACATTTTGATCGCTTTACATACATATATGCACATTTATGTATACAGTATATATTATAAGTTTAAGCCAAATATTTATGTTAAAATTTAACAAATGTAATAATTTTTACAAATTCATGACTCATGTCATGAAAACTTAGGAAGATCTATAAGTTGGAATGGAACTAAGAAGATTTGACATTCATACATTAATTCTGAATATATGTGCTTTTATGTGAATGAAGAGTTAAAAGAGATTATCATTTAGTGACTATTGGAATTATATCGAATTTTATTGCTAAGTTTCAGTTTGAACTCCTTTCAGTTTGTGTAGATAAATTAATGTTTGAATGATTTCATATATGTAAATTTTACAGGAATGATACATAACGTTATGCTTAGTAATATTTAGATCTAAATGCCTTTAGTTTTCATATGTAGCCTTTGGTTTTATTTTAATTAAAAAATAATAAAGAAAATAGAAATCTAAGTAAGTACTCGAACATATGAGAAAAAGTGATAATAGGAAGTTTTAAGTGAGTACTAGAAAGGCAGACTCCAGCTCATTTGCATATGCATAGTTTTAGATTCAAAATGAGACTGAAACCTCCTTTTATTACGCAGCGAGATTGCCGGATGTTCCTGAGCATGTCTTTATCGCCAGCTTTGTATAAACAGTGACGTCACATAAAAGGCAGAGGAATGGGACTGAATCAGTCATGTAATGGCCTGGAAAATCACATAAACTAAAAGGCAGCTTTATATAGAGAAGTGTGTAAGTAAACTCCATTATGCCACTGTTTTAAATAATCCAATAGGAAAATTCAGTCAACAAAATCCATTAGAATGGATTTTCCAGGGAACGAATCAGGACTTTTATTAAGAGACATGGATTTTAAATATCTTTAAGTATAAAAAATTTCATTGATTTGTTTAATATTTATCTATAATTAATGCTGATCGACACATTATTATGTAAATGATTTTAAACTGCATTTATAAGTTACAGCCATAATTTAAGATTTGAAACTTTTACTGAGTTTCTAAGTTATGCATTTCTGTTAACATAAAATATGTTTATTTCTATCGTATTATACAATCTACTTTTATTTTCAAACTATTTTATAATTTCTTAAAAATGTATGCAACAATTTAAATATTTGAATTTTCATTATTTTATTTTAAATTTTCACGAAGGATATTTTTGGATTCAGTATAAATTTCTTTATAATAAAATCTTTGATTTTAATCCGTATCATCATACAATTTTTGCTGAGAGACAATTATTTATATCCTTTTGAATTAGTAAAAAAAGTTTAATTAATGAATTGTGTTAAATGAGGATAATTCTTTATAAGGTTCGAATTAGGATCTTATATCTAGCAAATTTTAAGTGTGTGATTCAGGAGAAATATTCAAACATGTTGAGTATTAATACACTCTGAGAAATATTCAAGTAGAGGCAACGGAAAAAATTAAAGTGATGTAAAATAATATTGTTAAGATATTAGATTAAAATCCATTTGATCTTGTTTGCGTAGAATAGAGATATATAAAAATTTATATGTCACTTAAAATTTCAAAACTCAGCCGGGAGGGTTATCTAAAATGCGATTTCATTTTAAGGTGCATTATCTTGTTCTCGAAGAGCTTCAGTAATTAGTCCACATGGAAAATACTCAAATTAGTTGTCAAAGGTCAGTTGACTAATTGAAACCTTAGAGGACTGATAATTCAATTCCTATTAAATAATACGAATTTCTGATACATATATATAAATATATAAATGAAATTTTTAACCAAGATTATCCCACAATTTTTGAAAATACTGCGTAGTCCGATTTACTTGTAGGTTTTAAATAATTCACTCATACATATTATTATGACAACACTAATAAAGGTGATTAATATTTATATTTATAGAACTGAACAAATCAGATAAAGAAACGTGTACAAGATTGTTTTTGTAAAAATCATGTGATTTTTCTTGGCTGATTTGATAGTCTCAATGTGGAAGACTGATTAAAATTTTCTCACCACTAAAAGATACCAAACTAGGTAACTTTAACCTGGCTTTCATCAAATAAACAGCTATTTTTAACGCATTCACATAACACGTCCATTGCATTTGAGTGAATACAAAATTCCATAAATTCCATATAAGGATTTAGGAATTGAAAGTTATTACATTAGAGGATTTATATGATAAATTGAATTGATGTATTTTAAGTTTTGATATTTTCGAAGAAATATTTTTCATATGTGTTGAAGAAAAAATCAAATTATGCATTTGCGAAGCGATATTGTTAAAAGCATATCTTAATACTATCTGAGTAAATAATTAGGGAAATATTTATGGTTGACACACTGCTAAATTTTATAATCATAAAGCTGAGGACTCAGTTTATGAAATATAAATTAGCAATCTTAGCTTCATATACGCATGATTGTATTTTACTTTTATAAAACATAAGCATTATTTTTGTGTTACACAATATTTTTACTAACGAACTACTGGAAAGTGACTAGTTTCTTAATATGATAAAAGTCTGGCATTCACTAGGTTCATATAGAATTTTCAATAACAAGTAGAGAAAAATTACCAAAAATATTCATTTTTTTAACTTAATTTTTATTTTCTAAACTTGTTTTCTTTTTATTACAAAAAATTGCTCAATTCGTAGAACATTAGGTTTTCAGATTGCTCCATATAACTCTCCTATAAAATTTTAACTTTATTGAGCATAAAAATCATCAAAAGCTATTCATAACCTTCCTCTCATTTTCCTTATATTGTCAAAAGAATGAAAGTATGAGTAAAAATTGTGAAAATAAGAGCTACAAAAAGGAAGTTATGAGTGAGTGATAATATCTAAATTAGAACTAAAAACAAGTCGAGAATATCTCAATATGAATTTAAACTTAATAATAGTAGTAGCATAGATCAATTCAAAATAATTTTTTTTACAATAAAATTTCTTTAACATAGCGTTGAAATTATTAATGTCATTTGTTTAGATATATACAAGTAATCAATACCACATAATAGAATTTTAAATTTTGGTTGATTTTTAGAAGCATAAATTGCATAAGAAATGGAAAAATACTCATATATCATTATATAATTGACACTATATCACGTACTATAAACTTAAGTTTCGGTAGCTGTTCGTTTTTTTCTGTCATTTTAAAAAAAAAATTACATTTATTTAATAATTTAATTCGTTAAAATCAAACAAATTTGAAATTTTTAGACCTATTTATTGCAAATTTAATTTGAGTAGTAGATACACAGGAAATATTGGCATCTTAAGTAACGGAAAGCATAAAATATCATATTCATTATACACAAGTTATTACAATTACTGCTTTGTTTTAAGCTATATTAACTACGGTTAAGTTTATTGAATTTTGGTGCAGACCAATAATTTTAATTGATTTTTGATTTTTTATTTATGGGATGAAGTTTTTAATTTAATAAAATACATAAATTATAATTTGCCAAATACTTTATTAATAATTGCTTATATAGAATTGAACACAATTTTTTTTATTTTAAATTTGAAAGCAAGTTTTGTTTTCGCATTTTGATTTAGCAAATAATTATGGGTTTCCTTACAACATACAACAACAAATAACACAACACCAACTTTAAAATTCGTTCATTAGTTTAGTATGGAGTTAAATTTCATACTTCGTTTGAAATGTCTCAGTGAATATTGATTAGAATTGCGTGATCTTCCTTTGTGTAACGTCATCTATAGAATTCAATGTCCCGATTTACTTTTGTTTAAACATTTATTCACTCATCCAATTTGATAAATCATTTAATTAATACTTTGACTGGTCTTTTAAAATAATAAAGGAAACTTGCATTAATTATTGAAAATGAAGCCCGAACTAATGTATGAAGATAATTAATTAAATATACTGTAAGAGTAACTCAACTTAAAATTTATTGTTGACTCTATTTTTTTAGTATTGAAAATCTGCTATTGAGGAAATGTAAAATATATATATTTCTGTTAAAGAAGTGAATTTTTCCCCAAAGTTTGTATACTTCAAAGTTGTCACAAGACATTTTGTAATTAGTCTGTATTTAAAATAAACATTCGCTTTCCATTTATAACTGAACATTTTTTTATCTCTTTGTATTTGAAAATATTTTTCACCTGTTCAACGTTTATTGGTGAAAAAATAGAATTGACAATGAATTCCGAAGAATATGCAACTTTATGAACTCTAAAATGTTTCCAAAATTTTAGCTGTTTTATTTTCAGGATCGTAATTTATGTTACTTTAGAATCTGGTGAGGATATAACAATGAGAAATAAAATTTAATTTAAAAATTTTAGAAAACAAGAATATTATTTATCAATTTTCTACATGCGTGTTTAGATTCATATTTTATACTCTTCTTATGTATTGTTTTTGGCAAAATTATATATAGGTTTACATCATTTTTCTTTCATAAGAAAATTTATGACTAGATTAACAAAATTACGTTTTTATGCATTTATATACATTTTAGGTCCATATATTTATTTATTATTTTATTATTTTAAATAATAAAGTCTGCAAATATTTTATCTTATAAACTTATTTTTGCAAATAAAGCAGAATTATTTAAAGAATGGAAAGTCATTTCTAAACATTTAACAAAATATCTTTTTATAAGAAGCTTTTGCATTTTCCACAAAAGTCATTATACGTTATTACTTTAATTCATAATAAGTGTGTACCTTTGAAAAAGAAATCCTCAAAATGTTCGGTATGAGTCGCGAACAATGAACCTGGAAATGCTGTGATGATTATAGAGCATGAGACAATAGAAAAAGATAATGAATGTTTATGAACATCATTATGAATAATCAGCACAAATTTTACTAAACTTCTGTCACAGCACTACAATTGCCCTTAGGATGACTCATCAAAAATCTTTTTAAATTGTAACGTCATAATATTACCTTATAAATTAACTTATTCAAAAAATGTTTCTTTAGAATACTTTTACAAGTTGTTTTGACTTGAGAAAGAAGAAAGTTTTGGACAAAAGTGACTTAGGAAACAATTTATACCAAAATTTGGTTCAAATAAACATGTTATTTAAATATAAATTGATTGTTATTTTAGAATTTGTTAGAATAGTTTACAGTTTTATAACTAATTTTTATTTAGATTAAGCAATTATTTTTTATAAATTGAAAAAAATGGTCTAATGTTTGAGGTAGCAATTTTATTCGTATACTTCATTCAATTAACTAAAATAATATATTATTCATTTAACTAAAATAATACATAATTGAAAGTTATTCTCATATAAAAAATAGTTAAAGTTTGTTTTGTGTCTTTAAAATAAGTACAAAAAGTTGTTATTTTCAGGAAATTAAAAAAATAGGCCTATATTTTTTTTATATAAACTGAATATTAAATGTGAAAGGAGTAAAATATCTTAAATTTATCATACGACATTTAAATCTATTTATAATTTATATATTTTTCTTTCACACAAACTAATCGTGAAATCTATTATTTGAAAATACAAAATTATTTATTTTAAAGTTCAATTCATCATTCTTTGAAGAAAGCTAAAAAATATGAAATATTTTCTTTTACCTTTCTCATCTTTTATCCTCCATAAATAACAGAAGGTCATATACAACGCATTCATTATTCATGGTTATACATATTTTCTTCATTTATATTGTTCAAGCTATGTTGGGCAGTATAACTAAATGAATTCGAAATATAGAAAAAAAAAACTCGTTAAAAAGCACCTAAAAACTGTTAAGTGGAAGGCCAGTTTATGTGTCAATTTTCATTAAAGCTTGGAACAAAATCCATTTTATTCAGGCATCCACTAAATTGAGATTTGTAAGGTTAAACTTTAGCAAATTTATATTTAAATCACTCACATACATTATTTATGAAGTATTGTAAATATTTTAAACTATATTGACAAATATTAAAATATATCTTTTGCTATTTTCCTTTTCTGGCTGGTATTTTAAATAATAAATATTTATTACGCACAAAATATTTATATTGGTTATTTATAAACCTTTTTATGTGTTTTTTCATAAATTTTAATATAAAATCTTTGTTAAAAATTGATGTTTTCGATGGATTGATATACCATACAATAAATTACGAAATTGTTTCTTATAATTTAAAACAAATTTTGCCAATCCTTTATAGCATTAAAATATCATAAGAAAAAAAAATTAAAAATGCTTTTTCTGGTCAGTTGATTACATTTTTAAAAAGTTAGAAAGTATAAATATGTTTCTCAACTAAATTAAACATATTGGATCAAATTGTGAATTTTTTTAATTACACCTAATTATAATAATTATATATGAATTAACTAACACAGTATTACACACAGTAGTAACAAGAGTATTGATTAAATTAAAAAAAATTGAATTTGAAATTATATTTCTTTTTCATAAAACATATGATTTAAATAAAATTCATGTTTTCCAAAGTAACATTTGAATTTGAATACCATGAATTCCAGAAGGAATAAAAAGAAGAATTTCAACACATATGATCCATTTTTATTCAATATAGAAAGGATCAAATTGCGATGAAAAATAAAATTCACATAATAACTCACGTTTTTCAATATAAAGCGAGATCATGGAACTTTTTTTGGGAGAATTTTCACACTGTATTTACAGCATGTGTAGCATTTTTCATCTATTTTTATGAATACCTTTCAACAGTGTTTATAAGGAAGAAGAAACTGATACCTTCAGAAAGATTTCTGGCCTTGATTGATGCTTTCTTAAATCAAAGGTCGTATGTCATGAATTGAAGTATTATCGTAAATAATTTTAGGTTCTCCTTTCACAGTCAGATGTGATTTGTTTATTTTAGAAAATGTTCTTTATTTTATGTATCTCGTAAATCTTGGCTCAAAATTTATCTTTTATAAGACATCTTAACTTTTACAAAGGAAAGTAATATTTTCGATACTTTATTTGATTTTATTTAACATAATATTAAATTAAGTTAAAAAATTTCGACTCGAAATAAACCAAAATTAAAATATGTTATTTAAATTTGTAATATGTGTTTATAGGAATATTCACATATATTTTTCCTAAAAATGATTTAATGTATTGAGAAGGTAACTATTTTTTATTTAACTATTTTGGAAGTGTATTATTACATATTTTATTGTATGAAAGTTACTTAGAATTGCATCATTGTTGTATGAAAGTTACTTAGAATTGCACTTCCCTATTTCTCAATTTATTTATAGTTTTTTTTATTTTGGATTTAAAACTGAAAAATAGATTTCAGCTAACTTTTAAGATTAGGTGATTTAAACTCCTGTTCCGACTATTTAAATGATGGAGCAGGAAATAAAAAGTTTCATATTTCCTTTCAAATATCGGAGGTATCTGTTAATAAATGTGTTTCAACATAACATTACAAAACTTTTAAAAATATAGAAATTTCACGGAAGGATATTGTGACATATTTATTGAAATAAATTCTTGGGTATCAAATTATTCAATAATGATATAAATACAAAATTTTGAATTATTAACAGTTTTTCATCATTTGTAAGTTTTCTTTCTTAGTGTAGAGGTAACTAGTTACCACCATTCCAACCAGTTACCTCCATGTCCATAAAGAATTCCAAATGCCGATTCTTACTTTCAGAAAACACACTTATAATTACTTAATTTAAGCTCCTTCCCAAATTATAAATATATAAATGCTATGTTTTGTTAAATATTTATATAAATTTGTTACTTAGGGTATTAATATTTGTAAGTAACAAATTTAGTTATAATTTATTAATTTGACTTTTCCTTTTCATTTTATACATAATTTATACTAATACAATTTACGGGGAAAATGTATCATCCAAAAATGACATAGTTTTAAACACATTTTATTTTGAGTTATTTTTTTAGTAACGCTGAAGTAGATATTATTTTTTTTATTCAAACTATAGAAATAAATATCATTGTGAAAAATTGAATTTTTGTCAGGCTCGACTCCAATCAAGTCATGGGTAATTGTTTTAAAAAGTCAGTTTGTTATTTGTGGACGGCCAATGGCTGAGTGGTTAGCGTTCCTGACTCCTAGGTTGTTGGTCCCGGGTTTGCAATCCTAGATTGGATATGGACGTTTCCTTTCTTTCTCTCTCTCTGTATTTCTTTGTCCTTTCTTCTGAGATGATGCATAAATATAGCCCAACCTTATTAACGGGTTTGTGGTGGTGAGACGTGGGTAACGCTACTCGTCTCCGTGACTTGGTTCATAGGTGCCCACCGGGTAAGCTAAATGAGTAGCAGTCTCCAGCCTTGATGTGGCGAAGGGTTTATCACCCAGTGCCCGCCGTTAGACAAAAAAGTTTGTTATTTATGATTAAAAACATATATGTATGTTTAATTTTTTAATAGTTAACTTAAAATAATGTTTTAATACAATTTACTAACATTTCTTAAAATAAAGGCAAAAATTATGAGTTGTGATAACTGTTTTAAGATTGAGGATTCAATCATTTCAATATTGTATTCAAAAAGGAGAAAAAAGTCTTAAATGTCATTGTTGAAAATTAGGGACTCTAAATTCCTTTAAGATTTCTTATTTTGCGAAGAGGAATCAGCCTCGAATATTAACTTACATCTATAAAACATTTTTTTATTTGAAAATGTACACCCGATTCTATAGCCAAAAAATACAAGTAATTTTAAATTTTCTTAAGTATTCTGTTAGTATATAATCAACAACTTAAAATAAAGCAAAGTATACATTTCTGAATTAAATCACTTTCATGGGTTACATTCTCAAAATTATTTTGAAGCATTTCAAGTTTTAAAGCGTCTGTGTTTTTACAGTGATACTTGACACTTGAATTTTAAAAATGTCATGATTCTGTAAATCAATAATAAAATACGAATATAAACACATTTTGATTATTTTATAAAACCTAGGTTTAAAATAAAGTTGTCATTTAGGATTATAGAGTAATTAATTTTTCAGATTATAGAAGACTATTTTATGAAATTTATATCTGCTTCATGAAATTATTAATACGTGTTATGAACAGCTCAATGTCATTGGGATTAAGATAAAAAATAAAACGTCAACCCTTAATAAATTAGAAAAAAAATTCTTTGAAAATTATTGATTTTCTTTCATTTCTTTGATGGTAACTTAAACTTTACAAATCATTAATTTCTTGCGACGTGTGATAAATATATGCTTTTCATATTTGTTTTTAAAATTAAAATTTTTTTGCAATAAAACTTGAAAAAACAATTAATTTAAAAAACTACTATTTGCATTATTATACATCAAATGTGTTAATTGTTGTAAATTCAAACTGATTATTTCAATAATATAGATGACAATGATTATCTTTTAAACACGGAACATACATAATGAAACATAATATGGCCTTATTATACTTGAAAAATTTGTTAATTATGAGAAAAATATTAACAAATTGTAATAATTTAATTTGACGTGGAAAGAAGTTTGTATTGTGTAACGAAGTTTGAAGTTGAGTAAGTGTTTTTATTTTGATACGATTCTTACTTACAGGTATTAAAAAATCTATTTTGCAACTGGACTTATACTTCGTACTAATATTCTTTAATCAATAATTATATTTGTAACTATAAAAAAGCCCTTTTTTAACTATTCCTTTTTAAATGAGGTATCCTGATAGCTAAGTGAGGTATCCTGATAGCTAGAGTTATATCATTCTCTAATGAAACTTATATTTCGTAAAGGATTTTTTACTTTACCAGAATTTAATAATAAGCTTATTTATAGAGATGAAATTATATATTGTGAAGACTTCTGATTTTTTAGATAATGTAGCATTATTTATATATTTATGAAAAAAGATTTTCAAATAGAACCAACAGTTATGTGCTGTAATTTTCATGGCAGAATTAATAGATGAAAAAATATGTATTTTTACAAGAAAAAAATGCTATCAGAACTATAATATTTTAAAAGAAAAAGTGCTTATTTTTACTTTAACGTATTCATTTAAACTGTTATTTTTTAAATTTAATTATAATTTTTAGCATTTGGTTTCAATTATATATTTTCATAATTAAATATATAGTTTTAAATTAAAATTTGGCTTAAATTTTTATTATTTAAAAATTATTTTTATATTGTTAATAAAATGCAGTTTATTTCTCTAATGTATTATTTGTCAAAAATAATTTTAAAAAGATGCAAATTTTACTGTGTGCGATTTAATATGTTATTCTAAGCTTAAATTATTTTAAATTATGAAGCAAAAATTAAATGATCATGTTAAGACAAAATTCTCTATATGAAATTGTATGTACTATTGGAATAACACAAAATAATTTAGGAGTGTCAGATAACTAATATTTTTTATGTAACTTAAGCTCTAGTTATAAAATAAAATCAAATATTGTTGTTTTTATTTCATAGAAATGTAAAAACTTTGTGCATATTAAACTTTTATTTGAAGTGAGGTTGATGGTATTTTTATTCTTCTGAGGAGAATGTTAATTCAATGATTTAATCTTAATTTATATTTAATATCACCGGCCCAGATAAAAAAGATTAAAATAATAAGAAATTATAGGATTACAATGAAATTTATGTATTGTTAGAGAACATGAAAGTAACGAAGTTGTTTATTAATAAAAATGATATTAATTATCTCTTTATCGAAAATATAAAATTTCCATCTTTTTGTTTTGAAATGGATTCTGATATTTGTTTACTTTATTACTTATACATCTAATTTTATTTGGCTTAATAAGTATAATTATCAAAACTGATAACAAAATATGAGAAAACATTTTATTAAACTGATTAAGTTTATAAAAAATTGCTATAATAGGTAGAGAGTTAGTGTTTGGATACATTTAATGTCAACTTGATTAGTTAATATAAAATTGAGAAACCTGTGTAGCACACTGAACAAATATATACTGCTGAAAAAACTACTGCACAGTCAATAAAAATTTAATACTCTAACACATACAAAGAAACTTGCAAAGTGTAATGTTGCAATGTACCTTACTACTACTTCACCGTTTAACATATTGAAGTTGTTAATACCAAGTCTTTATCTAAAGATCAAATATTTTAATGCACGTGGTGGCTAAGCATTTTGTTTTATAGCTTTCAACTGATTTATTAAAATGACAACCCGAAATCCATGGTTCCTACTTATTAAAAGAAACTTACAGAATTAAGCAAAATTGTTACAGAGATGTCACTAGACTTTCTTTGGTGTTAAATCCAAGTTTCAATTACAAACTTTTGTTAAATTAATACTTTTAGTTCCTTGAATGCCCTATGAATTCAACGTTTACTATGGAGTATCGTATTGTGTGCTTAATCCTATAGGAGACTATTAGGTAGTCATCATGTGCGACAGAAGGATATCTTTGTAAGTGATCTATAAGAAAAAGATGACTCTATCTCTCTGCTGTATACTTCACATATATAACTTATTAGATTGCATTTTATGAACTCTCTTTCAAATGTCTCAACTTTTTTCTCAGAATAAGGATATCTGTTTCTGCAAAGACAGAGTGCACAGATTTAATTTATTACTGGGATTTTTGATCAGTTCTAGAGTAATATGGATTAAGTTTATTATATTGATTCAATTGAAATGTACTTTCAGCTCAAATAAGTGCATTTTAACCATCGTGAAAAATCCTAGAATGTACTGAATATTTTACTTTATTATAATTACATATTTTATATAATATTATTATCTAAATAGTATAATACTTAAATTCTTATAAAATAAAACATATGTATAATAATTTAAAATTTTTTATTTATAAATGATTTTTCCATCCTTGACCTGAATGTTTGACGATTTATTTATTTGATAAATGTTCATATGTAAAAACTAAATTATAGATACAGAAAAATAGAAGTTTTTTGCCATGTTTGTACGTTTTTCTAATATAATAATAATTAAACATAATATCTCACAATATTTTTAACTGTTCTCAACAAGAGTTTGGGAAAAGTATTTAAGAGACATATTCAAAGCAATGGAGTTTTTTTAATTCTTTAATAAATCAAGATATTAAAAAAATTTCCTCAAAAATTGAGTGGTTAAAATCTTTATTGCTGCATTGGTCCGAGACATTATTGATTCTGGTGCATCCATCTTTTTATGCTGTAATTATAGCTTGTTTTTAATTTTCAATTAATAATCTCATATCTGCGTAACTTGGCAATATTGATCCACACTACCTTGATGTTACTTGGAACCGAGAAATATATACACACTCTTTTGGAAAAAATTCGAAGCAACAAGAAGAACTTTTATGATCGTGTTGAAATTTAGTACGCACAAAAACATCTTGATTGAACATGTAAATGATCAAAGTCCAAGGCAAATGAATAGGAGTTGCGATCAAAGCGCGCATTCCTAGCACGTGATTCGCAAGGCATTAAAATAGTAACAGATGCGGAAAATTAATTTTTTTTGTTTCTGCCATTGTAATTCCGTAAAAAAGCAACTAAACATGCCATTACTAAGATATCTATGACCTTACAGATGTTTAAGTGACTTCAAACATGGTCGCATTGTTGGGTCGTGCGAAGCTGAGAGGTCATACCGAGCAACCTGCAGTCTTCAGACACTGGTATACAAAGATGTTGCTATAAGGAAATTGAAGACAGAATGAAGGTTTTCGAAGACCAAGAAGCACAAATGTGAGGTAAGATAGAATGATTATTTGATACGCCCCAACCGCCCCGAAGATCTTATTGTCCACTGTTCAACGCTCTACAGTATCGTTTATACCCCCATCGGTACCATCTAGCATCTCACGGCGCTTTCTGAAGCTGGGTTACGCTCAGAGAGGCCTTTATAACATTTGCCTTTGACCCCACAACATTGGTGGAGTAGTCTGGAATTGTGTCACAACTGATTATCATGGCTACCATCAGACTGGCATCGTATAGTGTTTAGCTATGAATCCCACTTCACTCTTGAAGCAGATGGCTACCTTGTTTGTGTCTGGAAAGGACAGGGCCAACACTCCTAAGCAGCATTTTTATTACAAAAGCATATTCATATAACCCTTGGTCTGATGGTGTAAAGTGCTGTTTCATATAACAGCAAGTCATCTTTAGTTATCCTCAATACATTTTTAACAGCTCAACGATATGTTGATATCCTCCTGCGGTCGGTTGCATTACTCTTCATGGTACGTCATCCTGGGGCCAGTTTCCAACAAGATAATGCCAGGTCACATACCACTCGCATATTTCTGGACTCTCTCCATGCTGCTGATACTCTTTCTTAGCCATCAGTTCACCAGACCTTTCATCAATAAAGCATCTCTGGAACACGGTGGGCCACTAGATTCAGGCATCACTTTATTTGTTCTATCATTCTAATTACCAGCAGCCTTCGTCGTAAGGAAAATTTGCATGCTTCACCTCTAGAAAGCATTTTTAAAAAAATGTCAAATTTTTTAAAATTTATTAACCAGTATATGTATACACATGCATATGAACTGTGAAATATTTAAAATTTTGAATGGAATAAGCTTCCTAAAACTAATGTGAAAGTTGTCATCTTTATAGCAAATATAAAAAAAAAGTGCTAAGAGCTGATGGTAATTTAAAATGAAACTATAGTTTCAATTCTCAATTACATTTATATTGTTTTGCATTTGAATGAAAAAATTATATCAACAAATTTATTTATTATAGAATTTCCAAGTTTATTATAAATATTTTTTTAAGCACTTAAGATTTTTTCCTTTAAATCTTATTAGCGTTTTATTTAGCAGAGTTTGCAGAATTTTTACTAATTTTTAATTTTATTTTAAACTTAGAATTTTTTGTTCTTCCTTAATGGAATATGAATGTGGAACATCTTTTATTGTACCTTTTGTTCCACAATATTGTAGATGGGAAAGTGAATCCGTATCTGATTGCGCAAAATTGTCAGGGAATTTTCATAAATGTTATATCGAATAATATTTGTTGAATATTATTGTTTGTTGTAAGCTCCCATGAAAACAGTTTACGATCATTATGTTTCTTTATACAAGAAACAAAATTTTTTAAACAATTTTTGCATATAAATATCATGATTAATTACTCTTTCACTTAATTATTTTCCCATGGTGATAAATGACCATTAAAACCATGTATTTTCTCCCGAAAACTAGAAAATATATAGCTGTTTTCAGCTAAAGTAAATTCTCAGATTTAATTTTTATGTAATAGTAGAAAATTAAGTAAAGTCAGGTTTAACTTATATTTCCTTGAGTTTTTTGGAATTTTTATTCCCTTAAGAATTTTAGGAAAATATTTAATTTGTTTTTAAAAGCATTCATCAACAATAATTTCATAGCATTTTTTCAAATATGTCATTTCAGCAAGAAATCATTATTTGTGTTAAAAAAATATGCGTACATGATATTTATATAAATATGTGTATTCTTTTTTAAAAAATTAATTTTTATAAGGTATAAAAAAAGATAACATGAAAAATTCAAATTGAACCAATACTGATCGGCAGGGTTTTCATTATTAAAAGCTTCAAAATTAGAAAATCTGAGATTATTATTGATTACATTTGTCAGGGGATGTGATTTCTCAATTCAATTTTCACACTTAATTACCTTCTCCTTTGGATCTATAATTCTTTGTGTGTAGATCCCTTACAAATCAATCAAATTTATTAACGGTAAAACATTCGTTTGGCTATTTGGGGTTGTATAATCATACAAGTTTACACTCGTTACTAGTGAATTAAATGAAAGTCATTTGCAAAGATGTATTCAAAAAAGTTTAATTAAAAATCACTCCAAGATCAGCTCAAACACCACATTTAAGGCAATCAACAGTAGTCTAATAGTGTAACAGAAAACTCTTTGAAGTGTTTATTTTTTTCTCAATAAATAGAACCTTCTTGTTCGAATGCTACAATAGCTACAAAATTATAATAAAAATTTACAAAATGTAGCTCGTGAATATGTAATTCTAATAGCTCTTTTTTATTCAATACCTTCAAAATTTTCGTTGATTATGTCAAGTAATAAAGTAAGGCATCTTTTTCATGCATCTGTATTTTTAAAAAGGGTCTTTTAAGTTATAATTTAAAACTTAATAATAAAATGAAATCTACTTAATTCACGTTGTTAGTAACAGAATGTATAATCATCTGCAAAGTTTTATAAAATTTTAAGTTTGATTTTCAAATATAATTTAAACAGGAAACGATAATAAAAGCTGAAGCATCTGATGATATCCACTGTGGTAGCACTGTAGGTGACTAGGTTTATAATCAAGGTGATCTAACATTGATCAATTAGTGCAATAAGTGATAATCAAAAGGAAAAGTCAAAGTGAAGTGTGACAAAATTTAAACTAATCAAGGGGTTACATTTTTTTTTGTTTTGCTTTGAAATTTAATTTGCTGACTATTTTTGCACATATTCAAAGTTTATAATTTTAAAATTAGTTTTCAAATTTGTGATTAAAAATAATAAATAAAAATAGTTTTGTTAAAAGATATTTCTATTTATCATGTTGAAAATACTACCTTTTTATGACATATTGAGACATTTTTTAAGATATTAGGATAGTGTAACTGCATTTAGAGTTTATACGAATAAAATAAAACTTAACAATTAGTATTAATTAATATAACTTAAACAATTACTTAATATTATTTTTGCAACTGTTATTATATAAAAGTATTTGGCAAAATGTTATGTCTTGTAATATTGTTATATAATAATTGCTACATCTTTACCTACTTACAATATATATATATATATATATATATATATATATA
>JAPDSC010073643.1:27497-39915 GCA_026290005.1 Latrodectus geometricus | reverse complement strand
TATATATATATATATATATATATATATATATATATATATATATAAATGACTATAAATAAGAAAATAAAATAAAATAGTGTTGATTATGTCACTTCATTTTCGGAAGTTTTACATAAGAACGATCAACGTGAATTTTTTATCTAAAACATTTCTTGAATTATTACAAGTTATATTGATAAATATTTAGAAAATGCTTATGTAACGATGATAAATTATGCAATTAATTTTATTCATATCATGTTTTTAAAAAGAAATTTAAATTTTTTAATTTGTTTTCTAATTGTAATTGTAATGAATTGTGTTTGATATACCAAATTGTTTCCTACGTTTCCTATTTTACAAAATTACTATAGATTAAGAGGTACTAATGAAGATATTTCGATTGTATTGGAGTATTTCCTACTAAATTATTAAATTAAATAAATAAATTAGTTGGAAATACTCTCTGACGTTGATGGTGACATCATAAGGCCTTAAGTCATTTGCATACATTAGCTATAAGGCATTCACTATGAATTCAGTGTTCAATTACCAGCATTTACGAACTACTGAACTCAGGACATTTTGTGGCTGACCGAAATTCTCATTTAATTCATTTATCATAATCAAGAAGATTGAGAAGTGTTGATTGATTTAGCGATCATCGAGAAAGCTTCATTCTAGAATGACGAGGGATCATGGGGTCAATCACAAATGATCATCTACCATGATTATTCATCACAGCTATTCAATTCTATGTCAAACAACTGTATAAATGAAGAAAAAAGAACTAAAAAAAATCTCGGAATAAACTATTAATAGTTGAAAAGTAAAAAAGAATTCATCTGTAAAACGAAACTTTCATTTTTATAATGAAATCAATGGACATAAAGTTCGTTGAAACCAAATTCATGGTATAATTATCATTGGAATCAATTTCTCAAATGCCAAATAACATTCAATAATATGGATGTAACTATACCTACATAGATAAGTTATTAATAAGGGGCTATCAAATTTTAATTTTTATTAGTTAGCAAATTTTAGTGACATTAAAAATTATTTAGAAACATTAAAAAATTATTTAGATGCAAATATTTTCCTTTCCATTCAAAAAGCTAACAATTTCATATTTTGGGTCCATATTCAGAGGTATTTATCTGAGATGGTTTAAAAAGTGTCAATGAATAAAAAATAAAACATATCAAATAGATCCAGTGATTTTGCCCATTGATAAGTTTTTCTAATTAAATCATTTCTTTAAAACGTATTGTGAGATCTATTGTACATGTTTCATATTTTTGTTACCACTCTCATTAAAGCACCTGAGCTAAAATTAATAATAATAAATATTTTATTTTTTTAGTATTAAATAATCAATTAAATATAATTGCTTAATACTGCAAATTAAAAAAATAATAAGTGATTTATTAGTTTTGTGATCTTAAGGAAGTATTTAATTGATTGTAATATGATTCCCATTCGGTATATTTTGCTCTTTTTCTTAAATACTATGATATATAAATAATGTCATAAAATATAATATAATTTTCAATTAGAAAAGAATTATTATTGTTATATGAGCTTGTAATTAATTTGAAATTATAATGCGTATATTTAACTATACATTTTCTAATGACAAAAGGTATGGGAGCTAACATGACGCATCTTGTTTTTAAGTTATCACATAATAAAAGTAAATATTAAGAAGATTAAATGGTATTTATACTTTTTAGACTTCAATGCAACGTTTGTTACCTTACTTTAGAGGAGCACCAACAATTGAAATTACCATGTCTGCCATGTTATTTCAAGATTCTGATTTTACCATTACACTTTTCCTTTCGAATTGGGAGGGAAATCCAAATTCCAAAGGAACAATGGAATTTCAAATACTTCCTTATTATTCTCTTTCTGTCTAAAGAAACTTTTAGTTTTCTCAAAAAAGTTTTAAGATTATTAATTTGAATTCTATTTTGTATTTCATTACTACTTTTTACTTTCTGATTTCTGCAAACTTAATTAACTCCAAATTTATTTCGTACATTTTTAAGACAGGTATATTATTGAATGGCAGAATAATATGAGAATGCCTGGATATGTTTTTGACATACATGAAAACCAAAATTTTATAAATCTTTACTTAGGAATGGTTAAGTGTAAATGATAAATTTTTAGTTGAAGTTAAAAAAAAATTACTTTTGAGCCTAAAAGAATTCTGTCATATTTTCAACACAAGTAAGTTTAAGAGTTAAGCTTAAGAGTGAAGTCAACCTTCAAAGACAAGATGAATTAATTTGAAAAGCATAATTTTAACCATTGATTTGGATAAGTGAATACAGATAATATTCAAAGTTTTTACTAAATTGATTTAAAAATTTGTCTTACTTAAAATTTAAAAATATTTTTGAAGAATATTTCTAAATTCAGTTAATATATGTAATAACTCAGTCTAAATTAAAGATTAATTATGAACCGCTAAACTTGTTTTTCTATATTGTTTTTTCAAGAAAGAAAATTCATAAGCATTTACATTTCTAATTCTTTTCTTTGTACGAAAGAATATTAAACAGTAGAAAATTTGACTCAGAAAATAATAAGGATCTACTTTACTACAAGGTGAATGTACATTAAACTAATTCTGAATTAAAAATAACATTTCTTTCTTTGCTCATTTCTTAAAATAATATTTAAGAAAATAGGTAAAAGGAAAAAGGACTCTAAAGTAAGTTTTTTTTGACAGTAACACGAAAGTAATTAAAATGAATTAATTTTTCCCTTTTACAAAATTATGTACAAGTTTTTTTTGGTATAAATATCTGACACAAGGTTTTGTATAACATTTAAAAATAAAATGTGAAGACCATAGAAAATTTCTTAACTCAAATATTTAGATGAATTTACTTTTATATACGTTTATATGGTTGAATGTTACAGTTTTTGGTTCATTTAGTATATTTCGAATATTGAATAATTGAAGATAGATATGAGCAGCACACTGCTAGCCATTTACCAATATTTATTGTAGATACAACATAACGTATTGTTGTAGCCTCCTGATAACAAACCATGATGCTAGCAAGCTGGAATTTTTAGCGAATAGCGTAGAACAATATATTGAAATGATATGAATTATTTCATTCTATCATTCTTTGATAGAATGATGTGTCAATCTGTAAGCTGACCATTCTATGAGCATCTGAACAGCACTCAACTCATTTGGGATTTTCAAAAAGAGGCATTCGTGAAACCGTTTGCTTTCACAAATGCCATACATTTGACTAACATCTGGAAGCAGCATTGGCAGCAGATATGTAGAAAGGACCCAATGAGTCCTCTTGACAAGACTTGACAAAAAGTAAGCGATGACTTGTAGATGATTCTATTTTAATAAGGATTCGTAGAGAGAGAGTATTCATCTAAAACTGATACAGTTTATTGTTAAAATATTAATTTTTAAGGTTATAATAATTTTGATAGTTTACTATTGCTTAAAATAACATTGCGATATAAAATTTATATTTAATTTTTTAAATAGTTATAAAGGAAGTTCTATAGAAATGGAGGAAAAGAAAATGTAATTTCAGTATCTCTAATCAAATTCTTTTTCAACAAAGTTAATACAGACATAATAATGACTGCTCGTTAGTTTAAAAGAAGAAAAATGAAAGAACATCCCTTATCTATGCGATAAAAACTATGGAAAGGTAAAAGCATTTAAAGAAAAAGTGGTGAAAATGTTTCTCAAATGGAAAATATTGAATTCTTAATTTAAAAAGATGGACCGTAATGATCAAAGTTCCGTAAGAGAGATGGGTCATGAATTCAATATTGCTACATGCAGATTAGAATGCCTAGAAAAATAAAATTTAAAAGTTAAGATTTTAAGTACTAGTGCTTAGTTTAAAGAAAAGTCTATAAAAGGCAATAATAAACCAAAAATTCAAATTGAAAACCAATAGCAATATAATTACGCGTTTACTATGAAAAATTGTTATCATGTAAAATTACATTTAATTTTTTTTTTTAAAAATGCATTTAGTAATATTTATACATACAAGAAAAAAGTCATTCTAAATAAAATAAAACACAAACAGCATGAAAAATTAAAAAAAGACAATAATCTTTTTCAACACAGAATGTTTTAAAGCATATATTTATTAACTAGATCATTCAATTAATACTAAAACTTAAGCAGTTATTCTGAAATATTATTGTCCTTAATTTTATTCGAACATCACATAAAAATGACAAAATTATGTTTCGATCAGTTAAAATGATTATCCATTATACTCAAAATAACAATTTTTGATAAATTTTTATACTTCTTGTACTATAAATGTGCTTCATATACAGTTTGCTGAAACATTTTAAACATCATTGAGAAATGTATAAATTTATTATGCGTACAAAATAAGTTAAAAAACTGAAATAAACGAAATTTCATAAATTATGTTTATTAATGTGTTAAAATCATATATTTGAATTTTGGCAAAAAATTATGAAGAAGCATCAAGAGAGAGGAGAGTTTTCCAAATAATTAAAATCTCTCACTTTTCAATTTAATTATCCTTCTTTTAAGCATTATTTTGAAATAAGAAATTATTTATATGTCGGAAGATTCGTAGTTTTTCAAAATATTATTTATATATTTTACTGGAATAATACATTATATCTACATTCGCACCATTTCTCACTCACAATGAAAGTAGTTGAAAAATTTGACAATTTAACTTAAAGATTTTAATCAGATTAAAAATTGTAGAATAAAGGTGAAAGAGTTAATTTGCCTCTATTAATAGAAACATTACATGATTTTTAGACTTAAAATCGTATAATGACATGATTTTAAGACTTACATGAGACCGGGGATACTTTTCTTATTTTTTAGTAACAGATGCATTGTTGAAAAAATTTTTGTACTCATCAAGCATTTATTTGATTTAAAATATGTTTACAAAGTGTGTAAAATTTATTCAAGTTCAAATTTTAGAATGGTTCAAAATTTAAAATGGAATACCATTCGTTTTTATTTAACTTGATTAAAAATGAATGTGGTAAAAATGAGTAATTATCACATGCTATCCACTTTTATCTATAAGAAGAAACTAATATGTTGAACTCTTCATGGTTTTTGATTTAGTTTCTACAGCTATAAAAAAATAAGTATTTCAAAACCAAAATGTTTCTCACTTTTTGTCTTGAATATTGATATTTTATGCAAGAGATTTATATAATTATAATTTTGGAGGTGAAGTAAAAGAAAATATATAAAAAGTGATGATACTACATATTTTAAACAAATATTATTTTGTTTTTTTATTTATAGCAATTCAAATTTATTTCAAAGTAAAAACATCATTATAAACAAATATACATTTAGCGTAAGTGCATTATGTGTCCTTGTGAAAGCCTAATTCCGTCAAAAGTCATAAGGAAATATATTTTGTTACGGTTATCACAACAGAGAATATTTTTTATTCAATTCAGTCTATTTAAGAATATTTTTTATTCAATTTTAAAAAGATAAACATTTTGAAAATATTTAAAGAAATCTTATCTTATAGTTATATACATAGGATTTCTTTAAATAAATTAGACATGAAAATGCATAATTAAATTTATTTGTTAAAGATGTAATTTTAGGATATAACGCATGTAAATTATTTTTCCTTTTATCTATTTCAAAGCTAAATGTTTTTTTTAAGTATATGATATTTTTAATATTTTACTGTTTTCATAAGGACTTCAAAACTATCTGCAGAAAATATTTATATAAATTTGTGATTTATACTGTTTTTCTCAAAAACTAAATTAGATTATTTCAAAAATTAATTACTTAAGGAAGTTATTTTGAAATCGAGAGTTTGAATTAAAGTACTTCAAAGATAATTCTGTAAATTTGACACTTTTTCTAATTAAACTTTATAAAATATATTTGTGGGTTTAATATAAAAAATATTCATAAGTTTAATAATGCCTATATAACATAACACTGGATGCATTTTTACTAGTTCATATTCTTAAGGTGATTATTTTCTGTAAAAAGTAAGGTTTCCTTTTCAACTGTTCGTAATTACTTTAGAGTTTATACTTTTAACAAAACTTTTATATCGAAAACTCTTTTTATCACATAGTTATTAAATACAGTATGTTTCAAAATCATTACACTTAAAAGGTTGCTCAATTTTAGAAACTTTATAAAAAAGGGAACTATTTGTAAGAAATTAATTTTCAAATATTTCTCTTATTTTTTCTAAAAAAATTTTTTTATCAATGTTTTTAAACTTACAACCATGTGTTTGTACCTTATTAGTTTCGATAACTTTTAAGGGGAAGCCAATATAAAATCTTATATGACACAAAATTTTTAAAAGTAGAGCTGACTCTGTTTAAAAAGTTTATAATAGAGAATTGAAATAATTATATTACTAAGAATTGGGAAATCTATTTTTTTCATTCACATATAATAAATTTGCAAAAGACTCAATTTCCCGTTATGATATAGAATTTTAAGTGTAGATCATTATATTTGATGTTGAAGGAAGAATAATACTAAATTATATTACTACAAAAAATGCTTTAATAAGTTATAATCTAATATATAGGTGCTTATATTCTATGTTACAAATAAAAATAATATCACTTTGCTATATTTCTTTTACTGGCCATTTTAACATTCATCCTCTCATTACAAAAGAATTTCTTGCAAAACTGTGCATATTGGTATCTTCTTTCTTCTTCTTCTTATATATGTATGTATATTAATCTTATATAACCTTTATATATAACTTATAGATAATTTAAAGAAAGATATTAGTTATGTTATTTGAAAATATTCAGAAAACATGTTTCTTGACTCTTCTGTACAACCAGCAAAATTCATTTTGAAAGGGGTATGCAGTAAATATTTCATATATATGAGAAAATTAAATAAATTTTCATGAGCAAATTGATGTATTTATCTATCTATATGTATATGAGTGTGTTTATAAACGTGAACTTATTGAAATGAAATCGTAAAGCAATTCAATGCTTTTGGAGATTTTATCATGTGCATGTGAATTAAATGCAAGGCATTTTTCGACATCTAAAAATATCCATTAAATATTAATAAAAATAGAGACATTCTTTTTTTCTTCAATATATAACGAAATGTCATAAACCATTTTAAGAAAATGTGTGTGTGCAGCAAGTCATTATAATTCATTTTAATGGGAATATGGACTTACTCAATCTTAATATTTAAAAATTCTTCGCAAGATTTAATGATAGTGTGAATTCTTCCGCTAAATGGAAATTCAATAAGTGAAAATGAGAGTTACCATGGATTTTATTATAATTTTCTCTAAATTGGAGAATTAATTTAGCTTCTCAAGTTGGTAATTTAGTCTATAATGAAACTTTCAGTTTATTTCATAAATTTTGAATTAACGGTTATTTGCTGGCCATTTTGTTCTTGGTAATATTCTTTCTCTCATTACAAAAGATTTTCAACTATTTTAGTCATCTGAAAGGATAGATATTTATCCTTTGAAATTTTCTACTGATGAAATAAAAAACTATATTTAAGGAATTATAACTTTTTGGAAAAAATAGTGTTGTCAAAAATAACTTCAGTATTATTTTTGGATTATTTGAAACCTTTATTAAAATTATAGTTCTTATATTTTTGCTATAGACACAAAGAACTTTTCATATTTGGATTGTGGTTCATAATGATGAATGATACAGCATTGTCACTATTGAAAGTTCCTATTCATGGTTCATTGCTATATTCTAAGGAATACATAGCTAACTAAATATTATTGAATTACTCAATAAATATCATTTTATTGACACATTTTATGACAGAAAATAGTTCAGTTACTTTTTGTCGTTTTTTTCAGTTTGTGTTCTTGTTAATAGTCGTTTATTCAACGTTCTGAGTGTGCTCCAAATTTTCGATAACATGCTTTCAAAATTTTTAAGTTTTTCCCTTCAGAGAAGAGTTGAAATCAAACAAATTGCAAATAAATAAAATAAAATGCGGTTGTAATTATAGTAGGACAATATTTCTCCTTCATGTTTTAATGTGAATCTATATGAATATACCAAAAACCAACTGAAAAAAAAATTTCACTTTTTCTAATAATTTATGATAAACCACTATTTTGCTTTTTAAAACTTTTTGTCTGATTAATCTGGAAAAATGTAGGCCAGTAATTGTATTTTCCTACCAATTAATGATATAAAAATGCTCATAAGAAAATTATATTTTTTTTGGAGAATTTCGAAAATGCGGTTGTGTATAGTTTTTCAAAACTAAATACTTAAAATGAAATAGATAAAAACTATTTTTCATCCGATAAAATAACCTGTTAATCACATATTGCATTTTATTTCTTCAAATTCTTTGGCAAATATTTATTTATAAGAGAGAGAGAGAGTGAAAATATTTCTAATTTTAGTATTTATGAGTGACAAACTCATAGGGGGAAACATTCATTATTATACATATTTTTTGATAAAGAATTGTTCAAATTTTGACTTTCGTTGAAAAAATATCCACATTTTAGAATAAAAATTCAATTGAAATATATTTGGACTGCATTACTTTTTAGTAGTTTACAGCAATTTTATTAAAATTTCAGCAATATTCGTTAAATAAAAAAAATTGTTAGTTTGGGTTTCATGAAAATGTGATTCTGCTGCATTTCTTTCAGTATTCATTTAATGCATAGATGTTTCATAAAATTATCTTTTGTTCAAACTTTAAAGATTTTTACTTATTTTTAATAATTACTTAACCACATTTCACTAAAATATGTTTGACGTTGCTATAGGTTTTTTTATTCTGAACCCTATGTAAAATCTTGTATTTACAGTCTTAGTTGTAAAATTCAACTGTTCAGCTATGTTTCAAGAAACAACGACTTCAGATTGTTATAAAAATGTAATTTAGTAGAATTCAGGATCTTTTGTTTTATCTGGTGACTCGAATCCGTATAAACACAATGCATTAATTCAAAACAACATAGCAGGAGTTTAAGGAACAGTGCCGGCATACACTTAAAATCCTCGAACAGTTCAGAAACACTGTTCGAAGACTTAAAGTGAATTCCAAACCACATTATGCTTTAGATGCAAATTGAATCAACAGTCTGTTAAAATAATGATCAGTATGTTAATTACTCAATTGTTACCGTGGCATTGATAGTCGAGGGAACAGAACATTCTATTAAACATCTTTCACTTTACTTAAACATCTTACATTTATGAAATGATTATGTGACAATATTAGTTTCTTATAACGATATCAAAAATAAGAAAATAATTTCGAATGTATTAGTTAATATATGCTGATGACAAGGGAGTGTTGCTTAAAGAGGATGATGGATATACCAAGACTTAGAAAAGTCAAATGAATCATTAGTCTCATTTAAACATTTTAAAACTTGTTGTCAGTGCATTCTACCAGTAGAAAGTCATATTAACAGAAAAAAGCTTGTTTTATACTACATACACAGTACTATTTTTGTCACAATAATCTTCTGTATAAGTCAAAAAATGTGAAAGGCAGCGTTATCAGAAATTGTTAGAAAAGAATTATAATTGCAGCCTTTTTTTCAGCATGAGGTCTATGTGAGTATTTTGTCTGCATACGTGTGAATTCTCAAAATTCGATTTCTGTTATTATGTTAGTTTTCTCTATAGGTTTTTCTATATTAATTACTTCTTAAACTATCAGCTATTTTACTATTTTTTTATATTAACTGTGAGTTATTTCAAACATAGCTTTTCTCTGATATCATACCCCTCTTTGTAATTTGGCTATTTATGTTGAACTTCATGTCAATATTTAGAGCTCCTTTTTTTCAAACTGCATAGTCATGAAATCAATGTAACACTTTACTGATAGTAAGTAATTCTGGACACCCAAATGAAATCTATTTTTGAGTATTTGTTTTGACACAATTCTTCATGTTGTTAAAAATAAAATTCAAAATATTACATGCCAAAACTAAATATCAGTTTAGCGTTTAACAACATGAAAAGGAAACTCATAGAACAGAAAAACTATACATCATCAGTTATCGCAGGACCATGTTGATTGATTTCTGCACAGTTGGGCTCAGATATGTGCGTGTGTGAGTGATAAGTGACATAACGATCACTGCGAACGTAAATTCCTCTCTTTCTGTTGTATGTTAGGCATATATATAAGCGATGCAAGTTGGATAGTTTATAACGACGAATACTGTGCTAAAAATTATTTTCTATTTTTTGATTCTGTTGTTCCGTTGATAGACTTTGCAGTTCTATCACTATCACCTACAGTTGCTAACCTTGGCAGCACAAATGATATTTAGCTGTTACACTTCCAGCGTAATCTTATCGTTGCATCGATGCGACTCTTTTTCGAATAGTTTTCCAGTTTGTCCCATTTCCTTCAATTTGAAAGCATGAGCTCTTTTAAACTCTGTTCTTGGAACGATTATAAATAATTCAGTCATTCAAAAATGTATTTTTACAGCTTACGCCAAATATTTTCATTTAAAATGCAACAGAAAATTTGAACAGCAGACTGAAAATCAATTCTTATGCTAAATATTTAATTTTGATGAGCTGGAACTTCCACTATTAATTTATTAGATACCAAAATTCCATTATTTTCATATAATTTCATTCGCCTGCGAATCACACACACATGTATACACTTATGTTTGTGAGTAATATATATATATATATATATATATATATATATATATATATATATATATATATATATGCATCAAAAATAAATTGATAAATTATTAAAAGAATTTAAATTAATTTTTCAATCAAGAATGATATTTAATACTTAAGTAAAGAAAGTTAAATATGAAATTCATTTTACATGAATTGATAAATTCGTTTCTATTTATGGACTGATTGGAATTTTAATTATTTTCTTATACTAAAACTCTATCAAATTATGTGTAACAGATTTCTTCAGAAGAAAGCTAATATCAGATTTATATGTAAAAATTTTTATATTTATGAAAAGAAATTTAAATATTTGTTTGAATTCATAACAATGTATTTATTTAACGAATTAATCAAATTTCGGTATTAATTTCGATAGAAAAATTGGATGTGTCAGCTTTTCGAAACTTCGAAACAGTCTTTAATAAAAGGAAGATGTTTATAAGGAATAAGAACTCATAATCTATGAAGAAATAAGAAATCTGAATCTTATATTGTATTCCTGCATATTGATTTTAAGTTGAATCAATAAACTAGTTCTCAAGAATAATGGAGATAATACATTTGTGGCAAAAAGTGACGCCAAGGCTGTCTGGCTCTAAGCCGGAAAAAACTGAATATAATTTATTCGTGCATGATTAAATGAAATTATTTTTAAATATTTGCATATCAAATGATTAATTAATTAATTTCATATCGGCAAGATGTTATTTAAAACTAATTAAAACATTATATGCAAATACTGAATTTATGTGTGCTTTGTTTGATTGTGTTACATAAAAGCAAGTATATAAATTCAAGTTTTTTTATTCCTATTTCTTCATTTTCTATACTAAAAATATATTTCAACAGTTCATTTTAGTAAGTTCCTAACAAGTGCTTAGGAAAACACAATTTATATATTGCTTAGAAGGAAATGTAATACTAAGTAAATTTTCATAAAGTTATACAATAAATAAATAAAAGTATCCCAAAAGAATTAAAAATGTGATTCTAAATTTATTTATTTTAATGAGAAACATAACTGAATGGGAATTAAAAAAAGTTCTTTAGGTTTATATAAAGGTCCTGTTGAAGTGACAAACAATTCCAACCTTGATTTGTATATTGATCTATTACGTTGGGAGTCTTTTTATTTCAAACTAATTTAATCAATCAATTTTGCATATCGGGAAATATGATGCAAATTTAAAGACAATATTGAATCCCATTATTAATAATGATCATTTAGCAGTTTCTAAGAAATAGATTGTTATATTAATTAATTAATGGGTCAGTTAAATTTATTGTTATTACAAATGCAATATATTCTACCATGTTAAAATAATACCATTATAAGTAGGTGAAGTGCTTGAGAAGACTAATAACTGTGGAATCATAAACTTGCAAAAGGAAATCTTAACAAATTAAAATTACTGCTAATATTTAGTGGAATAAACTTCTGCTCATTTTTGAAAGAGAAATGCATATTTACAATCAATGAAACTGAAAAGGAAAATCGAAATATGTTGAATGCAGTAAGTCATTCAATGAAGTAAGTCAGATATTTAGCAAACAGGTCGAGTAGTGAATGCCTTTACTATACTCTTGAACTGGTCAGTGGTTGTGCATTGGACTGAGAGCCCTAAAATACATTTTCTTCATATGAAGGTAGGAATCCTATTCTCATCAGGAATACAATATATTGTTAGAGATCATGTGTTGGATTAAA
>JAPDSC010073643.1:0-26165 GCA_026290005.1 Latrodectus geometricus | reverse complement strand
ATTGTACACAACTGCTAAATTTCTCACATATACACAAAGAATTTAAGAATTTAGTGCTCAAAGACCCAGATGCGTAACTGTGGGTTCGAATCTTTAAGCTCTAGGTCCTTATGTGTAAGTCCTTCTAATTTAATTTGTATAATTAGATAGATTAAGAGCTTCTCGTTTTCAACGATTACTTATTGAAGGGAAGGCTCATTTACTTAAAGTTGCAATAACGTTGTTAAAGAAAGGATTATAAATTTCCCAGAGCTATTCTATTTTGCAGATAGTTATCACTGTGTGTAATTAAAATGTTGTTTTATTCGCAACTCCTTTTAGCAAAGTTAAGCGGTTGTATTTTCCCTAATTTGTGAATCTGTTCCATCGTTTCTAAGAATCTATAGATAAGAGGACAAAATACGGTTAGAGAAAATTCTTTAATGTTTCTTAGGACAAAGGCAGTATTTTTTTCTAATTCTATTAATAACACAGAAGGAGTTGTAACCTTGAGTTATATTGTATTGCAAAAAAAGCTATTTGTGTATCTATTGAGAAACAAAAATTTTAAAATAAAATAAAATACTAATTTTTAAAATAAATTGACAAGTTTATTCAAATACATTTAAATAAACTTGTCAATTTATCTTATATAAAATAAAAGTTTAAAATGATTTAAGATATTTTTTTGGAAATTTTGCAGGTCTGTTTTATTTTAAAAAAAGTTATATGATTTTTCATCACATACTTTTTATATTTCTTTCAAACATAAAATGAAAAAAAAGGGGGGGGGGAAGGAATAACACTTTGGCGAATTCGCAATAAATTTCTACAGTCAGAAAATCCTAAAAAATATCACTCAAACATATTTTTTTAATGTATTTTTATTGTAACGTTAATTTCACAAATATTTAATGCAAAAACAAATTTTTGACGAGAATATTTAACAATAATTGTGATTAAGAAATGTAGTGGGACGTTGCAACAGATTTATATTTCCTCATTTTTATTTACTTATTTATTAGAGATTGAGTTATAATAAAAACTTATTTCCCATTTATAAAAAAATGGAAATAATATCTTTTGTTAAGAAAGTAAATACTTCCTCTTTAGAAAATCCTGAGAATTCTTTTGTTCATCAGTTTGAATAAATACATTAGTTTTTTAACAATGCTCAACTTGTGTGTGGTTGATGAGTGTAAGTAATCTGTTTTTTGCATGCCACATATTATTTTATGGAAGAATGTAAACATACAGTGAATAATTTTTACATAAGTAAAATAAATATTAATACACATTTCAATTTACCAAATGAACAACTCTTTCAAAATGTGCTTAACAGGAAAGGTAAATACCGTATTTGTAGTTTCATTCTCTATTTTACCATCTAATGAGACCAATCAATGCATAATCTTTTGGAAAATTTTTTTTCAAAATATCATATATTTTTTTATTAGTCTAACTTCACTTTTTCAGCTGTAAGTTTATTTATATTTTGAATTACGGATAAAAAGATGAAAATTGGATTAAGACTTACAAAATAAATATTTTCTTTGAAAAATATCTTTAATCTATTCATTATCCATTAAATGTTTGCATATATACATAAATAAAGTAAATGATAATGGTTTTAAATGATTTTCATTTTTTATATCTTTAATCCGATTTTTTTGAGGAATTTTTAAAAAAATTTAATTTGCCAAAGTGTTGTTAAAATAATCATGAAGCAAGAAAAATTATTTTTTTAAGCTTCGAAATTTTGAGGTAATTCTTTAAAAAAAAAAAAAAAAAAAAAAATAAATAAATAAATAAATAAAAAATGTCGTTGCTTTTATGTTTCAAAATTACTACTGTGATTACATAATTGTTAAATTTACAGTAGTAATTAAAAAACTGTAAGAAAACAAAATATCAAGAGAATATTTTTTGATGTTTTGTATTATTCATATATTTATAAGTATAGAACTATTGTGCAACAAAGATGGTGATAAGTAATATTTTCCTGCTAGCACGACAAATTAGCTTATCGTGACGTGAAAGAATGGTCTACGTTTCTTCGGTGAAAGCTATAAAATGCATGTAAAAGGTGTGTCGTTGAATAAGATATAAATGTCAGTAATATATAAACAATAAATTGAAAAACATTTATTTGACATTATAGTTGTAACATAACCTGTGTCGTATTAAACACAAAATATAAGTTCAATATCAGAAATAAAGATTATTGGAATCATTTGGAATTGTAGGTTCGTTTATTTGCCTAACAAATCGTGACCAAGTAATAAGTATCAGACATTCTCAAAAGTAGAAAGTGTTCTGGTTTGGTTGGTTTGATTTGTTTGTCGCCTGATGGTTATTTTTTTTTTCATTCAAGGGCTACTTAGACCGAGATCTACAGTTTAAAATTAACTCTGAACCACTAGAGGTATCCTGCTATTTTGGAGGATTTTCAAAAACAATGATGGAAATTTACTCATTTCTAGTGATATTTTACAAAGATTGTAACACAGCTTTATATTTTGAAGTAATTCTTTGAAATATTTTTGAATATTTTTCTTCTGTATTTGATATTGTGAGAGGCACTAAAACTCGGTAAAGTTTCTACTCAGATTGCAATGCATAGTTCTCTAGACATTGCTTGTATTTATATGAAAATGAATGAACTAATACCTTTCCGGACATAACTTATTTCTGAATGAAAGATGTTTCCATGTTCATCACTTTCCTACTTGAGGACATTGCTCTATCGATCTATAGTTATTACTTCGTTGTAACTCTCATAAAATATTTATTTCTCCTATCTTCTGAAACTGTTTAGTAAATTTTGAACATCCCTATTATTATTTAGGTGTTAACCTATTTCGGAAACACATTTTTTGAAATAAAATTGAATTATTTATAAAATATTTATTTAATATTTTATCAAAGCAAAATTTTTGGTAAATTGTAAAATTTATATCGTTTACGAAAAACCATTACTTATAAAAACTTGAATTATTTTGCTTGGGGGGTAAACGATTTACACCATAGTAAAAACTAATAACATCTTTTGTTAAGAAGCACTACTCTTATTTTAATATCATTCACAAGGAATAATTTCTCAATTTTCATTAAGTTGCTTTAGATTCTGGAAAAATCTTTATTTAAATTTTTGATGTAAATAAATTTATAAAAGAATTACATTCTAAAAATTCTTGACTTCATTTAAGCAGGAAACAATTCTTCCATAGAGCGAAGAATAATTGAATTGAAATGAAAATAATAACATACTTTTTAACGACTTCGAATGTATTGATTATAATACTATATGCCCTTATCGTTTGAACTCTGTTACAAAATTTAATAGATAATTTACCAAGACAATAGTTTATAAGACAATAAATATTCGTTATAAGGGCACGAAAACGTAAAATATTTCATCATTTAATTTATATCGAAGGAAAAGAACTTAAAATTCCTTAAGCTATAGACTTGGGGAGCCAATTAAATATATTTATATATTAGGTTGAAGAGAGAAAAATCCTATCCATCACAAATAACTTACAATTCTTCTGTCTAATTTACTAAACAGGATAAATTCTGATGGTAATGATAGTAATATCATACGGATCGATAGTTTTCCTTCTCGTTATCTATGCAAGTGAATGAAATTTCTAAGTTTAAAAGAAAAAAATATGCATTTGTTAAATAACCATCGATCAATGTTTTTATATTGTTCTTAACATTTATAAAATACTTTTTCTTATATCGAATATATAATTAAGAGATATAAATTTTATCAGATGATGAATAAAATACCTTATTAGATAATGTGATGCTCTTTATTTGAAAAGTAAAAGTTATTTTGTAAGAACTACTTTGTATTTTCAAAATTGAGTATATTTTCTGATGATATACATACTCTAATAACATAATATAAAATATTATATAATAATATAATACAATTAAAAATAGATACCTTTTTAGATAAATTTTTTTCTGCTTTATTATATTAGAGCATAGATTAGAAAATAAAATTATATAAGCAAATACATGTGGTATTCTTTTGGAATACTACTCAATTGTGCAACATAATTTAAACAAACTTTAAATGTAAATTACAATAAAATGTTATTAAAAATGGGTATGCAAATATTAAGTATGATATTTATATAATCCTCGATTTGTTTCTAAACTCAAGTAAACAATATAGCTCTAATAGAAAGCTTTTTAAATTTTTAAATATAATCCAATCATTGATTGCCCTGTTTAACTCAACCTCAAAGAGATAATTATCGCAACAAATTAATGAATATTGTAAACTTTTTATATTACGGCATGGATCCATTATAATTAAATTATTGATGCCAATGTGCGAAATTGATTTGAAAAGAGAATAGATGTTTCAGAAATTTACCATAAAATGCTTATTCTTGGATTTGAGTTCGAAAAATTTTCAATGCTTTTTAATGATAAATCAGATATGTATATTAAAATGCTGATGATTAAAAGTTTTCTTATGAAATGAAGTACAAAATTTATAAAAAGAACGCATTGCAAAAGGTTTCGGGTATTTAAGCATTTTGACACACTTGCTTACTGAAAAACTCAAGGTCAAAAACGGTTGAAAGATTTTTTTAAAAATAATCACTATATATTATTGACTTTCAGGAGGACTTTTCATAGATAGTAAGCTATATTTCGAAATCGTAAGGGAAGAAACCCCGGAAAATTCCCAAGCAGTTCTTTTAAGTCACTTGTGGCTTAGTGCTAAAACGTAAGGGAAGAAAGTTAAAGTCTTCTGAAGCGCTATTCACGAGTTGATCACAGTGACTGTTGGGCATAGAAAGATATATTCTATGGGGGTGCTTGAGCGTTTTTCGAATCCCATGTCAATTCCTCCCACTCTCTGTGAAAAGTCCTTAATTTACGAAGTGAAACAGTCTTAAAAAGTCTTAAATAATTAGGCTGTCCATTATGCAATGCCAAACCACCCATTTCTATAGATCTACATGAAGAAACAAGGGAAACAACGTTAATTTGCATTGCTCAACAGCGGCTGAAATCGAACGCTTAACTCTCCAATCTGTAGAGCGTAGTTCTACTACTTCGCCACGATAAGCCCAGGATATTAAATTTGCTCAGAAAAATACATGTCACTTGAATATTTTTATTATTTTTACATTTTGGTGACATTTCAAAACATAAGAATTAATAAATGCCTATTAACTTTTATTCTATAGATAACAGAATTATTGATAGAAAGCTTTTGAAAAACTCCTGAAGAATTAATATTGAAATGCTGTTAAGGTTTATACAGAATTCAATAAATTATATCATTTTTAATTTCATCTGACAATATGTGGTATTTGTTTCTATTGTATGGAGTTCTGTCATCACAAAATATATAAACATCACAAAATGCATCTAAGAATATATAAAACTTAAGTTCGGATATTCTTTATAAGATAAATAGATTATATAATAGTCTGAGGCCAGTTAAAATAAAATTTAATATTTCAAAGAGTAATATGGAGTTCGAAATTGAGGAAAGTAAAATGGAAGAAAAGGTCGAGAATTGAGCTGAAGTGTTAAAATAAAGCGAATGCAAGAAAAGACGTTTTTTTTTAACGTAAAAAGATTTCAGCACCGGAATAAAAAAACACTGATATTTAATATGTGAATGCATTATGAATTATTCCCCATATTTCTATATTTTGAAGGATAAATTTAATAAAACACCCGAAATTTTGGTATTTGAACCATATTTGTCTTTTAAAAGTGTATAGAACAGAAGACACCTTATGTTCACACATTTTATTTTTATAAATGCCTAGAAATTCATAGCGTCTAGCCAGGCATCCAGACATGAACCAGATTTGACATTTTTAAAATAAAATTGCCTGAAAAAGGCAAAAAGAGAAAGCAAGTAAAAATAGAGACAGAGGAAGAATGAAGCTACACAGAAACAAAACAAAAACTAAAAAAACTGAGAGTTCCATGTTCTTCGAATTTGTCAGTGATGTTAAATATTATTACTTAAAATTTAAGATCCAATATACTGTGTAATAGTTTGATTTCATATTTACGTGGGATAGTCAGGATTTTTATGAAATAACTATTTGATATATTTTGCTCTTTAAAATATTGCTGCGTTATTATAATATTATTGTGAATACAGCAAATTTTGAAATAATTTATAGAGTTTCTTGCCAGTTATGGGAGATATCGTAAATAATATGTTCAAAACAATAATTTAACTGTCCGAAAACATATACATAAGCGTTGTTTAAATGAAAATAAAACCTGATTTAAATAAAATATTTGTAAATTGAGTTTAACTACATAAAATAAAGTTAAAAGTTTGATATCATTTGATAAAGCTACGTTGTTGCTTATGCTTTATTGCTGATAACTTTACAATTATTTTTATTTACGTCTATTTTTCTAATTAAAATATGTAGAAGTAATTAGTGGCTAAAAATATCAATTTATTTTAAATTGCATAATCTCAACTCTAAGTATAAAGAGCATTTAAAAAGATGACTTAATATGTATATAGTACAGCATGAAGACTTAATGAAAAAAATGCAGTTGCATACATATGAAGTATATATATAATTTGTTTTTATAAACGAATCAAATGTTACAAATTTTGTGCTTTTTTATTCTAAATAGAATTAGATGCATACATAAATTTATGCGAGGAAGGATTAATTATTGGTTCATTAGAAATCTGAAAGAATATGTCTAAGGAAAGTTATCAGTGAATAGATATTTTATATATTTTTACATTAGTACAATGATACGACGTAAGAGAATATTATGTAATCTATGCTCTTTTTTCTAAAGTATATATTTGTTTCGCCAAGATAAATATACGTTTAATGGTGTAGTAATCATAATTGATGGTGAGTTTATCTTAGGAAAGATATCTTGACATATTTCTTATCGTAAGATAAATAATTAGTGAAAATGTTTCATCTGAATTCATTGTGGTCAAATTCCTACTGAAAAAGCTAAACATTTTTTGAGAGACAATCAAAATTATATAATTTGAGCTTAGATAAAAATAGTTTAATTTACAGTAAAATGAAACAATGCGTCTAAAAGCAGAGTGAATTTATTTATGCAGGATTAACCAATGGGTATAATAGAGAACAAAGTGAAATTGAAGAGCATATAATATTTTTATTTAATCAATTATTTCCACAAAATAGTTCATGAAATTTGATTTTTATTCAAAATATCATTATAGTCTCATGAATTCACTAAATTGATATGCAATGAAATTTAACTGTTCTATTATAAATAATTTATCAACGTATTTTCTTCTTAGTTAACATGAACTCACATTATATTTTTAATTTAAAATTTTGTTGCAAAATTTTAATTTTAAAAATGTACAATATACTTTTAGGGGCCGAACTGCTTGAAGTTATAATGTATTGGTGTAGTTGGCAACCCAGCTGACAGCTGCATGTATAGTGCTTTGGCCATCGGTATAATAATTTTTGGTTTGTTGCAAGTTTCAGGCTTGGACAGTCATAATGGTTTGAAAGTCAATTTCTACTCCAATTATAACTTGTTGCAAAAAAAGTTATCATGGAGCATGAACTAAATCTCTAACTTTTTTGTTTTGCAAAATCAATTATTTTGTCATTAAATTTATAAAAAATAAGATAATCTTTAAGTACTGTAAAAGTTATTTGCACTTTTTTTATAAATAAATTTATAAAAACAAGTTATATACTATGAAGTAAGCCCTGGTATGAGGAAAAATCTAATGGTGAAATAGAGAACAGTATAATTCAAAATAAATGAATCATAATAATTCAGATAAAATTGAAAAATGATATAACCATACCAAATCTGATGAAACATAAAGAGCTATCTCTTACTTTGTAATTATAATTTAAGTTATTTAATAATTTAAATATTTTCGCATAAATAAGAAAATATGTTAGAAAGGATGACAAAATATTTTAGTATGATTCCTGTTATCAAATATTTGTATTCTTAATTTAAATAAATTTTAATAATAGAAATTAACTTATCTAATACTCACTGCTTTGATTTCAATCATTTGATTTTAATAATTGTATTTTAACGTAAATCTCTATGATATTGAACCTGAACTTCAACAAAATTTGGATGATGTTTAAAATTATTGTATTTCAAAATTTACATATTACATACATTGATTATATAGACTTGACGTCGTAATCACTCAAAGATTGTAAAATACATTTTGCAACTGTGAGTGAAATTATTTCAACAATTAAAGCAAAGATAGTGTAAACAAATGTAGATTCCATTAAAATTTTAGTTAGTTAATAGAATTCCAAACCGCGGAACATTAAAAAAGTAGATTTTTCACGTGCTCCTTGATGACTCAATAACGAATGTATTATTTTATTATTGAATTTTTATACCTTTATAGCAAGAATCATAAGATATAATAACATCTCTATAAAGCAATACACAACCTTTCATCCTCAATAAATATACTTTATACAGAGCTAAACATTGTTTACTCAATGAAAATAACTTTTTTAAGAAAACATTTTGAGCTTCTATAGTCATATTTTTATTACGATATTAAATAATTATTTTTATAAATTTAAATAAATAACCTAAATGTTTCATTCAATAAAAGAATGAATTTTTTATAAATTTTATCATTTAATTACAGCTTAATGTATTAAAAATGATTGCGTATAGTATTTGTTGTGACAATTATTAATGTTACGACAAAAATTATGAAGAATATTTATTTGAGATGACACATTTTTTGAATATCTTTTTGCTATGTATATATGAGTTATTTTTTGTATGCGATGTCAATTTGACAGGGTTCCACAATTTAAAAACGTCTTGTATCAAATATCCACAACCAAGGTGTGCTTTGTGCATTTTTATGAACTCATCTTAAAATTCAAAAGAGTGAGCGGTATTGTAATATATATTGAAGAAAAACATCCAACATCTTTTAATAAATAATTTAGTAAGATGAGTTTCTTGTGAATTGTTTGATTGCTCTTTAAAAAAATTATAATATTATGTTCTATATTTTAATGATTTTAAAATATTCTACTAGGTATTGCAAATAAATCAAATATCAATATTAGGTATTGAAAATAAATCAATACCTAACTTTAAGTTCACTGAAAATTGTGAAACGATGTAAACTGTAAACTTACTCCTTGTAGATATTTGCGCTTTCTGCATTTTTTCCTGAAGACCCCTTAAAACTAGAAACTGTGAGCTGTATTTTGATACATATTAAAAGAAAATATCCTGCATTATTTAATAAACAGTTAGTATTTTCTGGTGAATAATGGTTTAATTGCTATGTGATATGATTATAAAATGTTGTATTGGGTTTTATGATTTCTAATTATTTTTCTTTTAATATTTTTCATTATTATTATGAAATTAATTATTGAATAGCGTTTTTTTTAAATGATATGGACTTTTAAGAACTTCATCTTAAGAACATTTCTAAAAACGTTTCTGAAATAAGAGTTTAGAATTGTACTTTTCTGAATACACTGCAAAAATTTTGCCATTTATGTTTACATAATAGATAAGTTTTAAATGTATAAAAACTGGTTTCAGAAATGAAATATGTTATTAATTTCATAAAATGTAATCAGTGTTTTTAATTTTATGAGCAATTTAAAAGTGGGTATTATCTGTTCACTTCAAACAAATGTAATTTCCAACAACTTAAAAAATATAGAAAATAAAGTAATTTAAAAAAGTATAACAAAATTATTGGATTGTATTTAAAAAAAAAGGCCTCGACTCATTTTGCACTGAGTTATTTGATATTCTAAAATCATTATAATCAGTATCAGTATTAAAACTATATAAATACTATTTTACATCATGTTTATGCTAGAATAGTAATTATTCACTTTTTTCATGAAAATATGAAATAAACTGCTTAAAAGATATTTTTTAAGCATTTCAAAAATATCAAATTAATTGTATATCCTTATTAAAATTACTATAATTAGAAATTTAATATTATTCCTTAATTTTTATAACTGATGTAAATGGAATTACCTCTAATTTTTAAAACATATTCACTAATTAAATATTAATTATTCATTAATTAAATATTGTCATAATAATATAATAAAGATAAATATATAAAAATCCTTAATTTTCGAATAATAAACTTTAATTTTACTTCTATTTCGATTTTTAAAATGCTCATTTATTATCACTTTGAAATATTACAATGTTAAAATATCATTATTAGGCACTAGAGAATCATATTTTGTAAATTTGTATAATCCATGCATAAAATAAGAAATATTCTTAATATTTTTGCTTAAAGGTAATATAAAAATTATGAAGTTTATTAGTACTTGCTGTTAATTTAAAAAAAATTCAATTTTTAAAATACTATTATAAAATGTTTCTTAGATTAAAAAGTTTTTATAAATTTAAAAGAAATGTGAGATAATATGTACAATTTTTCCGGAAATATGTGCTCATTAATATTTTATTTGAATGAAAATGAATAAAAAATCTACGGTTCTTGGAAATTTTCCAATATAGTGCTCTGTCCTTCAACTTCAGCACGGAAAATGAATGCTGTCAATCAAATCCTTGCAAAAATTTTTACACATCAACTCAAAGACTGGAAATAAGAAATTTCAGTTTCAAAGTTCCCTTAGGGTGGACATTTCAAAAGAAAAATTTATAAGTTACACTATTTTAGATTTTACATTGGTTACTAAATATCAAGCATTTTCACTGGTTAACAATTTCAACATATATACACTATGTGTAAATATAATGGAAGTTTTATAAAATATTTAGTATAAAATTATAAGCTTTCGGCTCAAAAATTGAAAATTTTAAATTAATTTAGGGTAGACATTTTTAATTAAAATTTTTTTTTAAATTTAAATTGATCTAATCAATTTCTGAGCTAAAAGTTTATAATTTTTACATTAAATTATCTTCAATATTTTCAATGTTAGTTTAAATTACCTTCAAGACATTTACAATTATCTTCATAAAAAGTAGATGTAAATGTGTTAGTATATACATATACACATATCTATAAATATTTAACACTATTAGAATAAAACTATTTCTTAGATACTGTAGATATATTTTGCTTTAATTGTTAAATGTTCCATAACTTTCAAACATTATTTTCTAAAAGTTTTCCTGTGCAGCACAATGTCAGATAAAGAAAATATTTTTTATCATTAAAGACAGAAAAAAATATCCTGTTTGATAAAATATACTACGTTTTTCTTGTATTTCATTACATATATTTGCTTATACAGTATTCTAAATATAAATCGAAGTCAAATTTTTATGTTATATTTATCACAGATATTTCCATAAAAATCTTGATAAAGGTGGATAAATATGCAATTATTCATTAATTCATGATATGTGGAAATTGTTGGAGTCATAATTAAGAATGTAAGAGGCTATGACCCATAATTATTTGAACATAAATAAAACCATCTAATTTGAAGGTATATTTTAAATGCATGTACAAATTTTAAAACATTATACTTTTAAAGCATCATGCACTGAATTACATTTTCTAGTACTTAGTTTGAAATTCATAATACTATAAGAAATTCTGGCAATTTGAATGTTAGTCTAGATTTAATATTGATAAAACTGAATATTTTAGAAGATTTGCAGACATATATCATTAATATATATTTAGAGAGTTTACAGACATTATCCTATTGAATATTTTATTTAAACTGCCTACACCAATATTTTCGAATTTACTGCCATTTTTCTATTTTTTCTTTTTATTTTATTTTCCTCTATATAGTTTATTATTTATATTTTCCTCTATACAATATTTAACAAAATATATTAGCTCAGATATTGTTTCATTCAAAAAAAAAAAAAAAGAGAAGTTAATAAGCTTGATTTTATAGCTGTCATATTTGCATTGTGATTTTAATCTACTCTAACTGCACGCTTAATTAAAAATTTTACTTTCTTTAAGAAGTCCTACGCAGAACATTTAGAGGTGACATAAAATATAATATAGTTAAAGTTTAATACAAAGGAGTCATTAATTTCTTAATTATCATCACCCAAAAAATCTTTAAAAGTTCTGTTGGACAAACATAAAATTTATTTTTTATAGTTCATTCACATTGTTAAATTAATTAATACTTAATATTAATTATTTACGTATTATATACACTCTTGTAATTAATATTGACTTTTTGTATATCGTGTATTTAAAACGTGAGTTATTATATTTTTATAATGAATAAAAAAGTAGTTAATACAGTGTATAATAATAATTATTTGAATTTAATTATAAGAAGATAGGATTTTATCATAAATGAAGAAATCTTTTCTTGCAAAAGCTCTTGAAATATATTTACTAAAATAGCATTCCGAAAGTTGTTTTTTGAAGTATTTTTATTTAAATTATTCTTACTTATTTGATTCTATTACTCATTTATTATAAAAGAAATGGGCAAGTAAGATATTACTTTTATTTAATTTCTTCATTTAATGCTAATTGGTTTATACCCACCAATTTTGAGAGGTTCATGTGATGTGATGCAAAGAATTTACTAAATAAAACTATGAAAAGAATATTTATATGATGTTCTATAAAGTATCTCTAATTTTCATAATATATTATATCCATTCATTTTACTCTTATTAAATAAAAGTACTTGAATAATAAAATGATGGCAAAAGATTTTGTAAATATATAATATAGTTGATGTGAACGTTTATATAGAAATTTATCATTATTAAAAGTATATTTTAAATTTGTTACATAATCTCCTGTTTTATTTTTATATATATTCACTATTAAAATTTAAATATTTTCTCAAATAGAAGTTGTCAAGTTGGATAAAGCTGGGAAATTTCGTGGAAAACATAACATCACACTTTCTTTTTTTAAAGTATTTCTAAAGCATTCGAACGAAATTTGATGCAACAGAAAAATGCCATTTTAAATTTATTGGGAAACATAGCATCTTCCTCTTGAAAATAAAATGCTAAAATGGTAGAAACGCTCTCGCTTTAAGACATAAAATTTGACTATCCACACGGGAAAAGTGTAAGAACAAGTACCAAGATGCTCTTACGTGACGTTGCGATCACATTATTTTTGTCACTATTGGATTCCTGAATGCACGTCGACTTTCTTATCAAACTATTTCATAAGTTTTCTTCAAATTTTTTAGAACAGGTTTTACCATCATGTAGGCTCAAGCACTGCACCGAAAACATGATCAATAGCCCCTCTTTAATTCATTTTTGTAAAATGTTACACATAAATAGGTTAAAAAAATAATTAGATATTTAGTTTAATTGAAATGTTATTTCCCAATAGTTAAAATTGAACCAGAAAATAAATTAAACTAAAATTAAATGAGGCCTGTTAGGTTTTGTAAATAGTACAAAAACTGTGCAGAATAAAATAAGAATTGTGTTACAGATATACATAAATTAATCTTAGTAAAGAAATTATAAATCTTTTTAATTAAAATATTATTTTAAAGTTGTCGAAACAGAACTAGAATTAAGTAGCATTAAGGCAAATAATGTGCATTAGGCTCATAGTAAGTGAATTTAAAAACATTAAAAAGTATCAAGTTATTAGAAATATTATTTGAGAAATTGGGGAAAGTAAACAATCAGTGAAAAAACTGAGATTTTAAGTATAAGTGAAACTTCAAAAAGTTAATATAATAAGAATATAGAGATGGCGGCCAATCACACCACCAATGAATTAATGATAATCTCAAATTCTGTTATTGCTAACCTTATAAAGTGCAATAAGGAAGAATTTATTAGTCATTTTCTGTATTGATTTTTAATAAATTTCACGGTAGAAAAATCGTTTACACATATGAAAGTGCTTCAGTTCATTTTTAGTTCAAATTATCTTAAGTTTAAGTGTTTTACTTTCAATAACTTAAACATAAGTAATAAAAATTTTCTATCATTCTCTGGTCTGCAAGAATGTATTAGCATGAAGATTGCACAAGTCAAGCTGCAGTTGCAATTCTTCTCCCTCGATTGAGACACCAAGAAAGTTCCTGCAAAGTTGTACATTGCTTTTCAGTTTTCTTTTATTTTCATCTGGAATACATCAATTATCTCTTGAGTATTGAAATCTGAAAGAATTTTTTCCCTTTTCTTTTTCTTTCTCGGACACTAATTGATGACAACAAAGGAAATGAGATAAATTGTTATCCAAAACACACATGTCCAAGAACACTTGGCCTGCTTAGCAGTCCATTTATGATTCCTATGATATCTGACAGCATCTGATTTCTTCCTTGATGATTAATGCTTAAAGCACTATGGTTTTCCAGTCAAAAAGTCTGATTGCCTTAGAAGTTCTAGGTTTCCGATTTTGTAGTATTAGATTAACCAAGCTTACAGCGGAAATCGCAGATTTCTTTGAGAATAACCAAAAAATTTAAAGTAATTTCTAGTACTCAATCATTTTACATAAATAGGTTAATAACATTATTAAGTTAAAAATACCAAATAGAGAAGTAAAAAACGCCTGTTTTAGTTATCAAAGTTTTGCAAGTAACATGAAACAAAACCTCCAAGATAATATACATGAAAAGAAAAATTTCTTCATGCTTGACAAATTAGCATTAAAGGAGACATACTGAGTTAGCTCTTGCAAGAGTGAAAGGAAAAATGGAGGCAGTCCGTCTTTCACAACTGTCATTTCCTTTACGTTTATAGTTGTTATTTGAAATATCTATCTTTTTTATGTTTTGATGTCACCATTTTTTACAAATATTGTCAACCAGAATGGATACTATACGTAATGTTGCTTGTATATCATCTACTATTTCCTTATTAACATCGTCTTCTCCATTTCCGAATAAACATTAATAATTTTTTAAAATGAGTTATATAAACGATTTTGTACACATTTTCTTAAAATTTCTATATAAATACTTTTTAAAATTATTTGTTAGGAGCAAAAAATTGTCTGGTGGGTCAAATGCTTTCCGTGGGAAACTCCTGTTTAAGAAGTTTCCGGTCTGTTACTAAGTTTAATCCGATTTTGGTATCCGACTTTCTCCGATTTTGGTAAAAATTCTGATATCTCAGTCGAGGTTATCTTCTAGCACATTTTTTCGGTTTCTTCTTGTAACACGTGAATATGGTCCTCTACCTTTGAAAAGTAGGCACTTTCTGTGGTTTAAGTTGTCCTCTAAGCGGAGTCAAAAAAGATTTGATATTTTGAATAAAATAAAACAAATTTGGAACGTAAAACCGAAATATTTTCTTTCAAATTATCATTACAAGTTTGATCAGGAATAAGTAATTTACTTTTCACATACTCCATTCTTCCTTTTATAAAAAAATAAATGACGTTAAAATAATCCATTATAAAATTTAAAGTTTATTAGAAAACTCTGTATAAACAAAAAGGTACTCTGATTAAATAATTGTTACAAAGTACTCTTAAGCAAACAAATATCAAAGTCCAAAAAATAGATTTGGGGCGCTTCTTATCAAACTGCAGTGAGTGCTTATGAATGATTATCAGACTTTAAGGAAACCCCGCGTGTTTTACGATTTTACGATTTTATATTACGATTTAATTTACGATTTAAATTTTAAATTTTATATGAAATATCGTTAGAGGTAACCAGTACATTATGAATCCTGCACCTAGAGAATAAAGTTAGTTTCTCCGTCGTAGTTAAGTTCTGTTTTTTTAATTTTAAGAATAATATATCTTATATTGGGTACTTAAATGCACAAAATGTTCATCTAACGGAAAACAAATTTGATCAGTAACAAGAGAATGAGATGGGAACTGCATCATTTGATGAAGGTATTAAATTAGTTTGAACCAACATCAAACAACTTGTTCTTGAGCTTTAAATAATAAAGTGTTCTTCAAAGTTGGACTTTCTTATCTTAGCAAAACGAAAATAAGTTTTTTTATAAATGTAGATAGTCTTTCTTTGCAAAGTGTTTCTTGATAGGGTAAAGGATTTGTTTTGGTTTGTTCGTCTTTCTATGAGCACATTTTGCATACAAAGACTGTTGCTATGCACGAATTATAAAGACTTGAAATTTAAAGTGGGCTCGTGACCACTACAGATATTTATGGATGTAATAGTAATGAAGATTATGAACTGTTATAATGACGATCAGAAATAGAATTTAGGAAGATCAAAAAAGTCAAATGGGATACATGTAATTGTAACAATTAAGCTTCTGCAATACTAAATTTCGAGCTACTCAATAAGTATGAAGACGATTACCCTCTCTAAAATACAATACATCATTATATTTAACTTTATTATTTTGACCAGAATCAGAATTAAGTGGGAAATCAATTTGTGGATCTCATGACTTGATAGAGAGATACTAATAAAATCAATGTAGACCTATATATAAAGTTAAATAGGAACTTACCGTAATTTAACTTCCAAGTTGACTCTTTGAATAAGTTTCAGAATTAAAAATTTTCATTAAAAATAAAAAGGGCAAATAGTGACAATTATGTTACTTTTGATGATTTCATATTATCAATCAATCAATTAATGGTTATTATTCGATTACTTTCAAATTTTTCTATGTCAAGGGAAATCTTTATTCTATAAATGTTCAGTTGTTGATACTTTGTACAACTCTTAAGCACTGCTTAATTTTTGTGATGAAATTTAGCAATTTTTTCAAAATTTTCAAAGCTTTCTTTAAAAAAATCGATTATGTGCTTTTTGTATGCACAGAGCATGTCTTGATATGGTCACCTGATCATTCTATTTCATTTCCAGATTTATTTTTGGGATTCGTTGTCTTACTTAAAGACTATTCATTATATTCAATTAATTTATATGGTTTATTTCATTAAATAAATTTAAAATGTTATCAAAAGTAGTAGAAAAATTTAAAATAAACTTTTTAAGCATTCCACAAAACGGTTTTCCAGATATTAAGAAACTCTTAAAATAAACAAGCTGCTAAATAAATGTTTTTTCAATATAACAATTTCAACCATTTACATTTTGTTGTAGCAACATCTTGTTTAAAATTAATTAGATACTCCCCAACAGAGGTCTTTCCTTGTGAAAAATTACATAATTTCTTTTTAATAAAAAGGTAATTAAAAACACTATCTGGGAACGTGAAAATATTTCAAGTTTATTTATAGCTTCTTTTTATATTTTTCCTCAAAATATTTATGTTATTAGAATTCATAACAATTTTTTATCATTTAAATGACTTTAAAATAAATGTTAAACTGTTTTAAAGAGAGTTTACTTCATTATAAAATTTTTTCTTATTCAAACTTTTCTCCTCATCATTTTTTTCAACCTTAAAATATTCCAAAAACGAAGGGAGGAAATAATTAAATTTTATTTTAAAACTCCGTTGATATTTTTAATTCTTTGAGTTTTATCTAAATGAGAATTTTTTATTAAATCAAATTTTGTGTAAAATGTAAATCATGTTATATTCTTAATAACGCAATTAGTGAAAAATCTTAACTTGAAGTGAAATGTTCTTGATTTAGAAACTGAATTATTCACATAAGTTTTTTTATCTGATTACTGTTACGTACAATCTTTATAAATGCAATTTCTTTATAAATGTATAGTTAATTTAAAGCTTATTATTTTAAATCAATACACGCAAACAAAAGAGATAATAAGGTAATTATAATATAAAAAATAAATTTTCAAATCTTAATTTCATATCATTTGCCTTCTCTTTTAACTGAATTAAAATATATTTGAAAATTTTAAACTGAAATTACTAGTTTAAGTTATCTCTTGAGTTTTTAAACTAACATGAAGTTTATTACAGTAAATAAATGAGTACCACAAATTCAATTAAAATCACGTTATTTAAAACTTAAGCTTTTAGTTAGATTTTAAAATAATGCAGATATTCCTGTTTTAATATAATAAACATAGTAATATTTAAAAGAAAATTATGTGCTTGAATTTTGAGAAAGCAAATGTTTAAAATTTGCAGTTAGATTTATAAATTCTGATGAATTTCCCCTGGTACTTCTTCATATTTTAAATTAATAAAAAATTTAGGAACACAGAAACATTTTTGATAATAATCATGTTAAGAAATTTATACTTATTTAGGACAGTATTGAACAATAAATTTTGATTGTTCTCTTAATGTATAATATTCAGGAGCGTATCAAAAATCAAATTTGCTTTAAAAAAATATCAGTGATTTTACATCATCACACATTTTTCTCAATTTATTATGAAATATGTCAGCGTTAAAACATTTTACATTAGTATCTTTATATCATTTTTCCTAAAAATAAAATGACAAAGTGATGAGCATTAAATTAAAAAGAACCTTTTCCCTATTTCAAAGATTATTAATATTGTAGAATTAACAGCGTCACTTTGATATGATGCAGGTAGATCGCATGAAAATATTGAATGAACTTTATTGGCTTATGAGCCACAAAAATATAATAATTATGTTAATTAGGTATTAATGAAGAATATTTTTTCATGAAACAATTTAGATTGTGCTATTTGAATATTACACGTACATATATAAATATAATTTAAAATAAAATTAACTGCTAATAGTAATTTGTATTTGATGTATTTAACTATATGGAATAAGGGAACTTCAGCTTTTAATCTAAAAGGAATAAAATATAATGTAATTGCGTAAAAATATTGTCATGCACGCTAATTTTCAAATCAAATTATTTAAAAATGTTATCAAAATAATTATTTTATGATCCCAGATTTCTCAGATCTTACAAAAAATATATATTTTAAATCTCCAGTCTTCTTCCGAACATTAAGTAAATTTTATTTACTTAACGTTAGAAAATGCTTCAATAAATAAGCAGTTATATTTTTTTCTTTCATTGATTCAACTGAAAATTTTGTTAAAGTGACTAAACCCTGACTGTAATTAATAACTTTGATACAAAATAAAGATTGTTAAACAAGATTAAGTGATTTGTAAGACACTGTAAATCATACTTTATTAATGTTTCTTATCCGGTTAATCTTTCTTTGTTGAAAACTAAAATATTTGATTCATTTGATCTAAAGTTAACTATTTTCATTTTTAGATTTTAGACATGATTTAACTTTTCTTAAGAAAACATATCAATTACAATGATTACTTTTTTGATATGCTAACAGATAATGTGTTATAGTGTTTTATTCTATTTAACATTATTCCTTGAAAATAATGTTTCTTTGTGCTAAACTAATTAATACAAATTTTTAAAACAGTTTGAAACTATATGTTGCATAATTTGTAAAATATTTTATACACTGAAATTTAGAAAATAATTAATTTAAAAAAGAATATATATTTTTAAACTTATAAGGTTTTTGTGTGTTATTTTTTTATTAATTGCATAACGTTACTGGAGATATTCATGTTACTAGAAATATAAATACGAATGTATAAAAAACAACTTATAGCTTTTAATTGCCTAATAATATAGGAACTACAATATACTTAACAGTTAAATTTTAAATGACTTTCTCTGAATTTATTGAGAAAGCAAGTATGAATATGATTTTATTAAAAAAAGAAAACAATTAAAAATATTGATATAAATAAAGTGATTTAAATGCTTATTTATTAAGTAATATTTTTTCTCCTTGTTCTTGGAATAGAATTTGATTTCAGAGGACATTAAGACCTTTTTCTGAAACTTGTAACTAAGACCATCAACTGAGTAATGTTATCACAGAACTCTAAGATTTATTCTTGTGAGAATATTTTAATGCATTTTACTAGAATATTATTGTAATGAGTTCTCCAATGGCATACAATTTAGGGAACTTTGAAATAATAATTATTATGCATGCTCCTTTCATTTAATGGAGATTAATTCATGGTCATTCTTATGTATTTTACTGAAGTGCTTAGTCTTAAATTGCGTTTTCCTTTTAGCTGCTTTAATCAGGATTCAATTCCTTTATATTCGTCTTTTGACTTCTTAAACCATTGTGACAGTTCCTTATCATAAGATAAAATGCTATTTTAAACGATAAGCTTTATTTGATTTGGATCGTTTAAGCATAAATTTTCATCTCGTAATTTTACATTGATTTGTCAAGAATGAATCGTGAAAGTCATCTAAATTTTAAAACGTTTTATTCTCATAACTCTCAAAAATTTAACTTGTTGCCAAATATTATTTTTAAATCTGAGTTATATTTAACGTAATGAATGCAGTAATTATTTGTTTAGAAATTTATTTCTTGTTTTATTGCTTGATTTCTCACTTAACCTTCATTTCTTACCATAAAGTCACATAAAACTATATAAGATCTACTGTTTAAAAAGATAAAGTCACTCTATAAACATTCATGAAAAAGTAGGATTCGAACCCACAAATTGTTTAAGTAAAAGTCAGAGCGCAAACCATTTGGTTTTCATTTTATTAAGATGATTGAGATTTTTCAACCAATTTTAGACAGAACTAATGCGTTCATAAAATCAATGATATACTTTAAATAAAAACATGTTTAGAAAATTAATTGGGTTGAAATTGCTACATATTTTTATCTGACTACTATATTTTTAAATAAAACTACAATGTATGCCACATTTTATTTTGGATGTTCTCATTTGCACATTAGCCTACGGTAAAATCCAGTGCGATTTTCGTAATACCATTTCTACTTAACACTATAAAATTTTAATAACAAATTTTCCTGCACTGAATCTATTTTTTCTTAAAATACCAATCTTTTTTATATTTAAACATTAATTTTGAGCACCATGAATCAAATTCATATGAAATTAGTTCATAAAAACATCTTTTTCAAGTTCATGTAAGTTGTTGATTTTTTCATGAACTCTTTCAAGTCCATGTTCAAGCAAAAGATTTTAAAATAACAATAAAGTTGCCTGAATTAGTGCTCTTCCTCTACTTTGTTTAATATGAAATCTTCTTGAGAGCAACATTTGATCGGAATTTTTATCTCTTAGTCAATCTTAAAATTTCCTAATTTTTAAAAAAATTAAGAAAAATTGTTTATTATATATATATATATATATATATATATATATATATATATATATTTTATATAACCTTCACAAATGTTTGGCAAATAGCCTTAAATTTAAGACTCTGCTTAATGCACAGAAAAAGACCCATGAAAAGATTAGAAATTTTTTTTTTTTGAAATCATACATTTATATATTTATGTTATTTTTACAAATGCATGCAAAAAAATTATATAAAAAAGAAATTGATTTTAAAAAAGAATTAGAATATTATTTTAATAAGGTAAACAGTATTATCAATATATTGATTATCAAATAAAATAATAATAAACAATATTATTAAAATATTTATAAAATAGTTGTTTTTGTATTAAAATTAATTAATTTTTTATTGTTTTGTTATTTGATAGAAATTTGGCAAACTACTTTCGTAGGAAGCTTAAAAAGTAGAAAACCGTGATGAAACATGTTTGTGTGTATAATTACATTTACGTATTTAAAAAGCATAATTCATAAGAAGTAATAAGAAAGCTATTAACATTTATTCTAAGCTCTGCAGTTAGTTTTTACTTAGAATAACGCGTGTTAATATATACCCATTATTTTTTTATTAGTCCAATACAAAACATTGGTACAACTTAAAATATTTATATATTGATCCACAGTAAAATATTTATATGCTTTTCCTCTAAAAATATTTACGTATTAATGCACTATAAAATATTATTTAATTCTGTATAACATTTATAACGTTAATTTTTTTTATAAAAGAGAGCATATTTAATAAACTTATGACACATTGCTTATAATTGTTTCAGATATTTATGTTTTATCATTTAAATTTGACAGTTATACGCTCTATTTAAATTTCGTTAAGCATATTCTCACAACATTTGAATATGTTACATTAAAATTTCTTTTTACTGCAGAATGCAATTAAATGGTGTGTGGAATAGATTACTGCTAAAGCAAAATTATTAGAAAAAAAAAATAAAGATCTAAAATTGACAGCGATTCAGCTGGAAAATGGCTATTACTGGCTTCTGAGTTTATTACATAGCCTGGAGCAAGCATATTTCTCTCATTAAGTGCTCCAAGATATTTTTACAACTGAACTTAATAAAATGCTAGATGTAAAGTTGAGATGTGCTGTAAAAAGTTTGCTTCGTTGCCCACTAAAAGTCAAGTTTGCTTTGTAAATGCAAGTATTTCTTATCTCTCTCGAATAAGAAAGTTTACCAAGGACTCAGAGTAATCTGGGAGTTCTTAAATTTTCACATTTTTTGTTATAATAGCGGTATTTTTTTTGAGTGAAATTCACTTTTTCTTTTAAAATGGCTTTAAACTTCTTACTTCGATTCTAATTTAATCCATGCAGTCATTTAATTAAAGATTTATCTTATTACTTTCCCACAATATTAATAATTTTCTAACTAGGAAGAATTTTATTCATTAAAATAAAATGTTTGTAAAAAAATAGATGAAATTTTGCAGTTCAAATTAAAATTTAAATGTTCTCTAGCATAACATATTTAATAATAAATAAACATACATATTATTAACAAATATGATAGCATCTTTAACTATGAATATCGGATTTAAATGTAAACTTGAATGGGAAGAAATAAAATTAATAAATTTTAAATATTTTCTTTTTTGTCAATTATAAGTGAATTAAAATCATGAGCAGTTTTTACAAATTGTTTTAATTAAATTAAGTAAAACAAAGTGATTTTTAAGCTTATTAACTACATGAATTAACAAATGAATTTAATTTATGTAGAAATAATTCTCTCCCGATTTAAATTTGAAATTACACACACATTAAAGTTTTATTTTAACAAAAGAGTTATATACATAATTGACATAGTTATTTAAAAATTATAAAGTTATGACTATAAAGTTATGGAAAATATTTATATATGTCATTTTAACATTAAAATGTTTTTAAAAATAAGAGGCTTTAATTATTATCTTTAATTCTCTGAGGTCTCGATGGAACGATGATTATTTTCGATGAAAGTTTCATTTTTATCAGCTTGTTAAATAATAAAAAAACTAAATACTAAAATATATCAAATTATCAATGTGATTTCAGCTGAATAAAACTTATTCATAAATTATCCTTTTCTTACAAATAAAAAGAATTGAAAAAATATATTTCTGAATATTTAAATATTATTTCGAATTAAATAGATTTTTTTGATATTTTTAGCACGGATTAAGATACAGAATTATAATTTCTATTAGCCCTTATTTTCATACTGGGATCTTTAAAACAATAAGTATACAATATTAGTTTCCAATATAGTCTCTAAATAAAATTTGATAAATATTCATCTAATGCGGTTAATCATTAACATGACACCAAAATAATTATTAATAATTAAGAAATCCTTTTCATCTTCACAGATGGTGAATTGCAAAGTAAGTCGGCATGAAATTCTTAGATTTTTTGAAAGAATTCGGTTTTCGTTTTTTTGCATTTTCTGAAAACTAATTGGCGAGTAATTTTGATTTAGCAAATAGCTAAAATGTATTATATTCTTGACACTATAATTATTTCCAATAAGCATTTTTGTAAGAAATAATTATAGTGTCATGAAGTTAACATAAAATTTGAATATAAAATTTTTTAGGAATTATTAAAATATTTTTATATTGTGGAAATTATAATTATTCTTAAAAATATAGACCAATGCATTTAAGTGTAATGTATAATAATTCATAGCAGTTTTTTAATACATATGAGCTGAAATACTTTCATGTGAATTTACTTCAATTAAGAGATTATGTATGATCTTAGTACACACAAAAATATTAATTAATGAAATAAATTATTTCAACTTTCATCTTATATTAGCCTCTGTCAACAGAGATTTTGAAAGAGGTCGGCTGGCAGAAATACGTGGCTAAGAACATATCGCAATAATTTGAAATCAAATTCATTTATATACATAACAAATTATGAATATATTTTCACTCAAAGTTTTTAGTAATATTAAAGTTATTCGAACAATATAACTGATATTTTAATTTCACTGTTAACTATTGAGAAACCTTCAACTACATAAAAAATATTAAGATATACCATTGAAGCAACCTATGGTAAACTGAAATACTTTTCTTTGAAACTCAAAAATTTTTCTCAACTGGAATTTTAAAATAACTAGTATATTATTCATAACATATTACAAAAGTTTTAAAATTTCAATGACTTATGTCATTAACATTCTTTAAAATACAACTATATATATATATATATATATATATATATATATATATATCTTTTTTTTTCTTTTCCACTATTTACTTCGATATCAAAATTTAAAAATTGAAAATGCATATAAATTTTCCGTATGATATGTTGTTGTCGTGTGCCAGCCAGGCTGGCAATATGGATTGCGCTGCTCCACTTTTCCAACTGAACCATATTTGGTGTGGAGTCCGACTTCCTCAGTACACACATGCCATAGGTACCCGTTCATAGGTATAGGGTAGGCAACCATTCACACACACACACACAAAAAAGAGGACAAAAACAAGAAAGAAAGTACATCCATGCCCGAGCCAGGATTCGAACCCAGGTCCCACCTATCTGTAGTCAGGTACGCCAACCTCTAGTCAGGTTGGGCGGCTCCCTATTATATAAAAATATTAAAAGGACTTATTTTTAATTCTTAATCTTTAAATGAAAGATCACTTGTGTGTGTAATGCTATGGAATAAATTTAACTATGTTAATGTAGAGATGGTTTTCAATAATATTGTGCTCATGAGTAAGTATTATTAACTATTATTTTTAGAATATTAACTTATGTTATAAACATATGCATATTTATGAGTTAATTATGTTTTTAAGAATGTAGAGGAAAGTAAAATAATTAATTTTCACATTACAACTTGAAATATGTTTTGAAAAGATAAGAAATTATTGTTTTGTATTACAGCTCTTTGTTTAGCTTCTTAATAATAACAATGCCGTATATAATTATAAGTGTAAGAGAGTGTTATACAATGAGAATAATATCCAATTTGAATAAGGATTTGACATACAAGCTATTTATAATTTAAAATATTTGAACTGGAGCACTGCACATTATAATGCAAACTTATAGCGTGAATTAATAAGGATATCAATATTATTTTATATTTTTGTGGTTTCTAAATAAAAAATAATTTGATTAAAAAGAAACTGAGTATTTGTTTGATACTATATTCTATAGACCAGATTGATGAGAAGTTGTTGTTTTCAAGCAATCACAGGGAAATTATACCAGGATGTAAAGAAGAATAATGGTGATATTGGAATGCAATAGCATGTTTTTTCTCCCGAAGAATCTAACTCTTACTAAAATCTGGTGATTTTTACAAGATAACTTCAATATTAAAAGACTTACGACTAAGCTAAAACTTATTATTTCTTCTTTAAATGCCCACGATAAATTAATAATTTACATTATTAATCGCTGTCCTATATATATTTGCAGCTTGGTGTTAATTCTATTAAATAGTTGACCTAGTTATATAGTCATCTGTAAGATTGTTTGATCGAATGAAATTATGGAACTATATTTCATTACTAATCCTTGTGCTTCGCATGTTTTGTGTTTTCAAAGAAATGTCTTAAGGTTACTTGTCTCATTTGAAAGAGAGTTCGCTGTTCAATGCTTCATTTTTTTGTTAAAGTGACTAGATTTTTGTTGAGAGCTATCAGCTGCTCGAGTGTCTCATGGCAATTGTTGTCAAAGGGGTAATTCGAAGAGATTTTAAGTATTTTAATTAAATTTTTATCTTCAGTACACTTTATAGATTGCGTAATTTAAAGAAGACATTATAAAAAATTTTATCGCAAAAAAACATGTTTGAATCTCGTTATATAATATAAAATAGGATATTTTAACAACAGCATGAAGGTGCAATAAACTGCAACTTAAATAAATTTAATACTAACTTTCTCTTAAGATAAAAGTTTTGAAATTAAAAAACAATACAGTTAAGTCAGTTCTCTACTCAGGAGTATCAGGAGTACAAAATTAGTCTCACCTCATTACTTAGACCTTTTATGCTGAAGACTAGTATGCTTTTATGGGCTATTTATTAGAAGCTAAACATAAAATCTAGATTACTTGATAGCTATAAGACGTTGATGACAATTTTATTAAGATGTTTTTGGTAGTAAGACATATTTTAGCATACCTTTTG
>JAPDSC010073627.1:7500-12816 GCA_026290005.1 Latrodectus geometricus | reverse complement strand
ATTTTCACACAAATCTTTCATGCAAAAGTTGAAGGTGCTCAAGTTGATCATGTTTCTAATTTGAATAATTATGAATACTTTTTTGTTTATTAAATAGGTATGTTAACACTGTTTTGCAAGTGTTTCAAAGTGTAAAAGAATTATTTTTCCATAAATAAACTAAAATCGTAGTCTATTTTTGGAATAAAAATTCAGGAATAAAATGTTTAAATCAGGGAATAAATTTATATTTTGAAATAAAATTTTTTGCTGCACTTCCTGAAATCTGCAATTTGTAAACAAACCTTAAATAAAAAGCAGATTAACTTAACATTCCAATCCCTTTCAGGAAATACTTGAATTCTCGTGAAAAATTAGCAAAATTCTTTCAGGACAGTATTTGTCGACAAACATTACATACTTTGTTCAAGTATTTATGCAATTTGCATAAGTATTTACACAATTCTTTTCTATAAAAGTTGAGGGTGGTCAAGTTGAACATGTTGCTATTTTGAATGATTATCAATACTTCTTTTTTTATTAAATAGGTGTGTAAACACTGGTATTGCAATTTGTAAACAAACCTTGAAAACCATGCAGATTAGCTTAATATTGAATATGAGGACTTAACGAACTGAAATTTTTCAAATATTCCATGATTTGAACATTTTATTCCTTTATATTTATTTCGAAATAAATTTTTTAGCTGCATTTCTTGAAATCTGCAATAAGTAAACAAACCTTAAAACACATGTGAATTAGCTTAATATAGAATATTAGGAACTAACGAATGGAAATATTCCATGATTTAAACATTTTATTTCATAATATTTATTTTCAAATAAATTTTTATGCTGCATTTTTTGAAATCTGCAATATGTAAACAAACCTTAAAAAACATGTGAATTAGCTTAATATAGAATATTAGGAACTAACGAATGGAAATATTCCATGATTTAAACATTTTATTTCATAATATTTATATTCAAATACATTTTTTTGCTGCATTTTTTGAAATCTGCAATATGTAAACAAACCTTAAAAAACATTTAAATTAGCTTAATATGGAATTTGAGGAACTAAAGAATAGAAATATTTCAAATATTCCACGACTTAAACATTTTATTCCATAATATTTATTTTGAAATAAACTTTAATTCCTGATTTTTTGAAATCTGCAATTTGTAAACAAACCTTAAAAAACATACAAATTAGCTTAATATTGAATATGAGGAACTAACGAACGGAAATTTTTCAAAGCAAAAGGTAATTGATTAAAATTGATTTTAAAACACGTTGAAGCAATTTTCGTGAATATATTTTAATAAATTCTAATTTACTGTATTTTGTTTGGACTTAGTCTCCAGAAGCGAAAATCGAGCTGAAAATTTCAAAGTCCAAACACGCGAGTGGGGTATCGTAACCATCACGGCATCGCGAGACCCGATTTTACGTCGACGAAAAAGTCTCTCGGCGGCACTTCGCTGGCGGTAGGGCTGTCGGTGGGAGTGCGGCATTTTTTCGCCCTCGCCGTCAACCGCGCGATGCTCTTGACGATGGTGCTATAGTCCGCCGCCTTATATGTAGGGCAGTGTGGTCGTGAAGTGACTCGAGAAGAAGTGTGAGGGCTGGCTACCCTCTCGCACAGAGACCTCGAGGAGATGCTTTAGGGGTGACCGCCGAGTTCTTCGGCGTGTTTATTTCCGAAAAGTGTCTCGACTTGCGATCGCATTACTACCGGTCTCTCGCACATAGAGACGGTGGCTGTCCGTCAACAGGCGTTCCGGATAAGTTATTTCTGGTTCGCCGAAACTTCCCAGACTTTCTCGACATGTCTGCGAGTAGCACGGCCATCGTGTCGTTGCTGCGCCATGCAGAACGGTAATTAATGAATACTGTGGGTTTTCTGCCCCTGTGCCCAACGCACTGATTTCACTCGATGACGGAGCACGCTCGCCCCGCGGCGCTGATGCCGATGGGGACGTCGTGAGATCAGAACTGACTAGCGAAAGCACTGTTGACGGAGAGTTCCGAAGGAAACTGAACGAGGATCCCGCCGTTGTTGCGGGTGTCCGTGGTCGCCGCACTTGCGACCGCACTTTCTCTCGGATTCGAAGTTGCGTGCGATTTCGAACGTTAATTAACGTGAAAGTAACCTGGTTGATCCTGCCAGTAGTCATATGCTTGTCTCAAAGATTAAGCCATGCATGTCTAAGTACATGCCGTATTAAGGCGAAACCGCGAATGGCTCATTAAATCAGTTATGGTTCCTTGGATCGTACCTTACTACTTGGATAACTGTGGCAATTCTAGAGCTAATACATGCAGCAGAGCTCCGACCTTCGGGGACGAGCGCTTTTATTAGACCAAAACCAATCGGACCTCGGTCCGTCATGTGTGGTGACTCTGAATAACTTTGGGCTGATCGCACGGACTCGCTCCGGCGACGTATCTTTCAAGTGTCTGCCTTATCAACTGTCGATGGTATGTTACGCGCCTACCATGGTCGTAACGGGTAACGGGGAATCAGGGTTCGATTCCGGAGAGGGAGCCTGAGAAACGGCTACCACATCCAAGGAAGGCAGCAGGCGCGCAAATTACCCACTCCCAGAACGGGGAGGTAGTGACGGAAAATAACAATACGGGACTCTTTTGAGACCCCGTAATTGGAATGAGTACACTCTAAATCCTTTAACGAGGATCCATTGGAAGGCAAGCCAGGTGCCAGCAGCTGCGGTAATACCTGCTCCAATAGCGTATATTAAAGTTGTTGCGTTTAAAAAGCTCGTAGTTGGATCTCAGTTGCAGAGGGACGGTCCATCTACCGGTGGTCACTGTCTTTTCTGAACGTTACAGCCGGTTTCTCTTGATGATCTTCACCGGTTGTCTTGGGTGACCGGCAAGTTTACTTTGAAAAAATTAGAGTGCTCAAAGCATGCGTGACGCATGAATAATGGTGCATGGAATAATGGAATAGGACCTCGGTTCTATTTTGTTGGTTTACGGAAAACGAGGTAATGATTAAGAGGGACAGCCGGGGGCATTCGTACTGCGACGCTAGAGGTGAAATTCTTGGACCGTCGCAAGACGAACTACTGCGAAAGCATTTGCCAAGAATGTTTCCATTAATCAAGAACGAAAGTTAGAGGTTCGAAGGCGATCAGATACCGCCCTAGTTCTAACCATAAACGATGCCAGCCAGCGATCCGGCTGTGTTCCTCAAATGACACGCCGGGCAGCTTCCGGGAAACCAAAGCTTTTGGGTTCCGGGGGAAGTATGGTTGCAAAGCTGAAACTTAAAGGAATTGACGGAAGGGCACACCAGAAATGGAGCCTGCGGCTTAATTTGACTCAACACGGGATAGCCTACCTGGCCCGGACACAGGAAGGATTGACAGATTAAGAGCTCTTTCTTGATTCTGTGGGTTGTGGTGCATGGTCGTTCTTAGTTGGTGGAGCGATTTGTCTGGTTTATTCCGATAACGAACGAGACTCTAGCCTACTAAATAGACGCTTCCGATCCTTGTAGTCGGACGTTCTTCTTAGAGGGACAAGCGGTGTTTAGCCGCACGAGACAGAGCAATAACAGGTCTGTAATGCCCATAGATGTTCGGGGCTGCACGCGCGCTACAATGAAGGAATCAGCGTGTGTTTTCCCTGTCCGACAGGACTGGGTAACCCGTTGAAACTCCTTCGTGCTGGGGATAGGGATTTGTAATTGTCTCCCTTGAACCAGGAATTCCCCGTAAGCGTTTGTCATAAGCAAGCGTTGATTACGTCCCTGCCCTTTGTGCACACCGCCCGTCGCTATTACCGATTGAATGATTTAGTGAGGTCTTCGGACTGGCGCTCGGATTGGCCCTCGGGTCGAGCCGAGTGCCGGAAAGATGACCAAACTTGATCATTTAGAGGAAATAAAAGTCGTAACAAGGTCTCCGTAGGTGAACCTGCGGAGGGATCATTACCGACGGTTGTCCGCAGATGGCAACGTCAAACCGACTTGAACCCGGACGGTTTATCCCGTCCGCCGAAGGCTCGCTGGCGTTCCGCTCACGGGACGCGAAGCTTGCTATCGAACGCAAAGCGTCTTGGTACCTCATGGGTGTGCCTGTTTCCCGGCCGATCACGACGGCAGGAGGGAGGTTCCGACTCTATTGTCGGGGCTAGGCTTGAAGAGGGAGCTGCACTGGCTTCTCCGCCCCGTTGGTGCCTTGACCCGGTGGGTCTCTTCGAGCTGTGAGTCCCGGGGACTCCTGGCGCGACGTTCAATGGTCGTGCCTGCTCGGGAGTGCCTTTCCGTGAATGATGACAATCCCCGGAAAGTTTCCCTGTAGGGAAGCGTCCTGAACATAAACTAGAACGCAATAAGGCTTCCGTGAGGTTGCCGACTAAAATGACAACTCTGAGCAGTGGATCACTCGGCTCACGGGTCGATGAAGAACGCAGCCAGCTGCGAGACTTGGTGTGAATTGCAGGACACATTGAGCACTGATTTTTCGAACGCGCATTGCGGCCTCGGGTATTCCCCGGGGCCTCGCCTGTCTGAGGGTCGGATGAGACTTACACAGGAGGAGTGTTCCTCCAATTGGCTGCACCGGATGGTTTCGACTATCCGCCTGCCTAAGGTCTTGATCCGCGATCCCCCTGGCCGAGAAGCGTCGCTCCGCCTGACAATTTCGGTCCGGCAAAGAGGGAGAACGACTGATCGTCTCCCCGCGACTGGACTGGGAGCTGATGACGCAGAGAGAATGCCAGACGAAAGGGGAAGTCGGATCGTCCGCTTGGGTGCTTTCGTGCTAATGCGTGGCTACGTTCCATAATTGCACACAGTGCATAGAACGCCGGCTCAACGCAGCGAAAGGTCACGACTGATATCTTTATCTGTCGACCTCAGATCAGACGAGATGACCCGCTGAATTTAAGCATATAAATAAGCGGAGGAAAAGAAACCAACAGGGATTCCCTGAGTAACGGCGAGCGAAAAGGGAAGAGCCCAGCGCCGAATCCCGAGGTCTCTGGCCTCCGGGAAATGTGGCGTTTAGGAGTGAGCGTGCCGGAGGTGGAACTGGCGGCAAGTCCCCCTGACCGGGGCATTGACCCAGAGTGGGTGCGAGGCCCATAGTCGCCGGGTCTCCTCCGGATGCGATCTCCTTGGAGTCGGGTTGCTTGGGAGTGCAGCCCTAATCGGGTGGTAAACTCCACCTAAGGCTAAATACGGCCGTGAGACCGATAGCAAACAAGTACCGTGAGGGAAAGTTGCAAAGAACTTTGAAGAGAGAGTTCAAGAGTACGTGAAACTGCTCAGAGGTAAACGGGTGGGCCCTCGAAATCCTGTGG
>JAPDSC010073627.1:0-2500 GCA_026290005.1 Latrodectus geometricus | reverse complement strand
AACAATGTAGGGCACTATATTTGAGAAGAAAAAATTTTGAAAGATCAAACAAACATTTTCTTACGGATTTTTATGCAATCTTTTTAGGAAAAATAACTCATGGAAGTTAGTCGAATTTGAATTTCTAATATATGTTTAACATGCTGCCAATTACATCAGAGTGCATATTGACGAAAAATAAGATTAATTCATTTTTAAGTCATTTTAATGACTTATGCTTACATTATCTAATATGACAAATCATTTAATAAAGTTAAAACAGAATTTTGAAATAAGAAAAAGAATTGAATTTTTTTCTTACATTTCCGCTTTTTTTTTTTTTTTTTTTTTTTTTTTTAAAAGCCGAGAACAATTTTTAATAGCATGTTGTAATTAATTTTTCACTAACACTTCATTTTATTTCTTGCGTTCATTCAACTCATTAAATAAATTCTTTCATATTCATTCATTTTTCCCATAAATAGAAATTAAAATATCTACTTTTTTTTAATTTGATGAAAATGAAGCATGTTTTTTAAGAAATTCAAACCATTACAAAAGCAAACATTTTATTGGTAAGGCTAATTATTTTTCTTGGACATTTAAAAATGTAATAAAAAATTCCCGAATCAAAATTTATTTATTTTTGATGTGTAAATTATTTTAAAAGAAAAAGCAGTTCACACAAAGTTCACATTTTTAATAGTTAGATTCTCGGTTTCTTTTACTTGTAACTCCAATTTCCTATTTATTTTTTTAACATAGAATATAGCATTACTGTAAATCTGAAAGCTATTTGATGAGCTGCAAATACCATCCTAAGTTAATTGCGCCTTTAACGCACGAAGCATATTGTTAGATTTGCCTTTATGCAAGATGAATGACAAGGAACATTCACTCAAACATCCATCCAACCTCAAATGACGAAGCAGAACTGAAAAATCAACAAAACAAGATCTTTTGAAAATTTGCCGAAAATGATTGCTACGTCCGTTTTGCGAAAGTTTTAGAAAGTGGGCGCCTTCCCTCTACCAGCAGTTTTAAATTGCTATTATCCAAATGGAATCGACGAAATCGAAATTGTGCGTAACTGGTTGTTACAGTCATATATAGGACGATAAACACCTTTCAGAATTTTAGCCACCTGGTTAGCTTTTTCGCCATTATAAAAGAAAAACTAAAATGTATCGAATTTTCTGTTTGTTGTCTTCTATTTTTAAAACCTTGTACTCATAACTGAATGAATCAAACAAAAAACCGCAAGAGGATATTTTAGTGTCAAATGTCACCTTTCCAACGAGCATAAATCTGAAATTGTTTGATAGATACCTCACGAGATAGCGATCACTACAGACGTCTACCGGAAAAAAATAATGGATAACTTTATCCCCAAACTAATATAACTAAATAAATAAATATATAGTATAAAATTCTTAATTTTATAGATATCCAAATATATATATCTACCAACTACCAAAAAAGTCGCTCCATTGGATATCCTACGGATATTTTAGATATCCCTGTGATGTTCTAATATCCAGTAGATATCTATATCCAAGATATCTATATCCACGAGATATCTATATCCAATAGATATCTATATCCAATAGATATCTATATCCAATAGATATCTATATCCAGTAGATATCTATATCCAATAGATATCTATATCCAATAGATATCTATATCCAATAGATATCTATATCCAAGATATCTATATCCACGAGATATCTATATCCAAAATAAAATAGAATATACATGAAATTTGCAAATCGAATAATTCTCAGATATTTAAATGTTTTAGTTAATTTTTAATCATTATAAATATACCAGAATTAGAAAAAATTATGAGACTAATTCATTATAAAACCTGAAAATCAGTTGAATGTAATTTTCATCATTAAAGTATTTTGTAAATGATTTTTAGAAATTATTTACCAAGACATTATTTTGAAATATTGCATAGTGATAATATAATTTAAATAATTTTTATTTAATGTTTAATGTTATCACCAATATGGAATTTATTAAATAGTTTTTAAGCAAAAACTCAATTTAAAATGAAAAAATTTGGTATGTACAGTTATTTCCATAGTTTCATTTAAATAATTCTACTTTTCATTGTTTTTGTTTTCATCAGACATGAGTATTGAACTAAAATTCAGTTATTTACATACAGGGTTCAAATTTACAGGTACAAGTCAGTAAAGGACTACTGTTCAAAAGTGAAATGTACTGAAGGAATATTCAAATATTTTATTTAAAGTTTAGTATAGTATAAAACGATATTAAATTAATCACCTTGATCAGTTTAAAGTGTATTTCATATAATAAATGGACACATCAAATTATTTATATATTGGATTTTTGTTAAATTAATAACAGATTTTGTACATGAAAACTTTGCAAAATTCAATGCACAATGTGAATATGGCCAAAATTATTGTTCGAATTTTTCGAAATTTCTGCTTTTTATAATGAAAATAATAACAGAATTTGAATTATTCGTTCATTTTAAGTT
>JAPDSC010073625.1:8054-20266 GCA_026290005.1 Latrodectus geometricus | reverse complement strand
TTAATATTTGTTTATACTTTAAGTGTTAAAAGGAATTTAAATTTTTTCCAATTAACTTTTAATGTTTGTCGAACAAAACTGCTAGAATATAAAGCAAGCTGATAATCATAGTTTAACTTGAAATTTAAAAAACTCTGTTTTATAATATTTTTAAGTTTTCAAAAATTTTATTTTCTATGGATAATTACTTTCTATTAATATAAAAAATATGGCAACATATCAGTGGACCTGTGCTGTAAAAAAGATGACTAAAAAAATACATGTACGATCAAATGAATTAGGTATAATGTAGATGCTATACTTGACAAAACAATAAAATCTTTACAAATGTTTTCATTCATGATCAATTTTAGAAATGTTTTGCTATAAAATGTGACTAAATTTACCAAATTTATATTATGAAATACCATTTACTACTAATTTATTAAGTGGTATGTATATTTTTGGTTCAACTAAGAATTTGGAAACTGGAATTACATATATGCTACAAAGATCCAAAACATGACCATTTTACACTGAGCCCACTTTGATGAATATGAAATTTGATCTTACGGTAAACAGTTCATAACTTGTTCTAAAGAATATGAAGCATCGTTTCATGTTGTATATCATGAAAAAGTGATTGCTCAAATCAATTTTAACAATAGGTAGACTATGATGATGATTGATGATTTGGAGCAAGTATCTGTAAAACTGCATTGCTTGTTTGCATATCATCTTTATGTGTAACTAAGGCAAATAACATAGATATCAATTCACATAAAGAGCAAAATTGGACATCCTCATTAATAATACAAGATGTCAGAAGCATTTTTTTCTTGATAAAATAAAATCACAAGCAGTGGTTTGTTTGAACAAATTTAGTGCATGTCTAAGTAATTGCTCAAGATTCAACATTGTCTGGGATACCCTACTACTGATCTAATGTTATCAAGATTAGCTCCCAATATTCTATGTTGTTAATGATGTATAAATATCTTGTGCTGCTATATCTCATCGTCATTTGTCTGGTATGACCAGTTACATTGATAACTTGTAATTAGCTGTATAGTTTCACAGATATCCATTTTCAGTCCTGGATGTCATCAATCTGCTCTCTGAAAGCCTAATATATATATATATATATATATCACCAAATTTGCCACATGTAAAATCTTCAATTCAGTTTTTATGTTAATTATCATTGATAAAAATTGCTTTATAATACATAAAAACCTTTGATAAATCATTCAAAATGTGCTTCATTTGGGTAATTTAAGAGTAATAGATGATACATTTTTAAAAATTATAAATATGAAAATAAATTTTAGAAATATTTAGTTAACTTCAAAAGAACAAAAATTTTAAATAAGGATATGATCAACTTTATGATTAACTATTGCATAAAAATACAAATATATTCAGGTTGGTACAATCTTTTTTTTTTTTTGTCTTTCTTAGAATAAGTTTAATATTCATTTCTATCAATATAATTTTATCTTGATTAAATTTATTTTATAACTTATGTTTTATAGTACAATATGGTATAAATGATAAATTTTTATCATATTTTACTAAATTGTTGTGATTCTTGTAGGTTAACTACCAGAGAAAAAAAGATACAAGCTAAAAAAATTATTCTTAACATCATTGAACAAATGCTGGAAGAAGACTTAACAAAAGAATGGTTTCTAAAGAAGGTTTGTTTGTATATTTTAATTCTTAAATCACTTAGGAAAAATGCTATGTTATAAATGTATGTACTATCATTGCCAAAAGGAATAGGTTGTCACGTATGCCCTACATTTAAGGAAATTGGGTCAGAAAATTTTTAAACTACATAGAAAACTAAACTGAATGGAGACTTTCATTGTCATAAACATCACAGTTGCAAAACCTTAACCTATGTCTGTTTTGACCTCAAATAAAAATGTTATCAATAAATAATTGGTGAGAAATGTTAAAAATGTGTAAATGTTCACGAATGTACTTAAGTATAGTTTTGTAACGTTAATCTGTGACGTCCAATGGTCTTTTGATTGCTGTAGATATGAAGAGAAAGATTCCAGTTCAGATGTAATCTCATCACCTGACTGTGGTTCAATATTATGAGGGACTTGGCGATAGGCAAGTATTCTAAATTTGTTAACTTTAAGGTACAATCTGGAGCTGGCCTACACAGCTATAAATGTATATTCTCATGAATAAATGCAATGTATAATTGAAATAAATCTTTATGTATAACATTTATCCTTACTTTTGTTTACAAAAAATAGTTATATCAAACTGTTGGTGATGAGAAGCCTTAGAGTCTGATTCTACATTATCAAAATAAAAGATAAGCAAATAATGATCTAAATTTGAATCTAAGTTGTCAAGCTATGTATAGATAGCTTGGCAACTTTTTCAAAATCATTTTTCTGGGATTATTATTTCAGCACTTTTGAAACCAAATATTGACAATTTCTACAATTTTCATGCATATTTATTTTTGCAAATTCTAATTAAATGTTTTAATTTTTTAAAGTAGGTGTAAACAATGGATGTTAAAAATTAAACTGTTAAACACATAACTATTTTAACAAAATTTTTAATGTAACATAATTTTTTTTACACTCAAAATTTTTAAGAATAATAATAATACTCAAATCATTGTACCCCAATCTTATGAAAAATGATTTGATATATTAAATAAAGCTAGCAAATGTTTTTACGATATCTTATGCAGTTTAAAGGTTTCAATAAAATGAAAGAAAAACACATTATTTAAAACCATTCGTTGATAACTTATACTCTTAGCATTTGTTTTTCATTTACAATGCTGGTACTAGTTATTCATTATCTTAACAAAAGAGATACATTAGGAAAATACTAAAATCCTATGTCATTCCTTTCTTACAAGGCATTCATGGAATTATCTTTCATAAGTGCAATTATCTTCACAATAATATTCACTTATATATTACAAAGAATATTCAATTTTTCTTTTCATTTAAACGCATATAACTTTGGATTGCTTATTTGTAAAATGTATTAAATATTGAGGATGTCTCTCATGATCTTCATTCTATAAAGGAATTATCTTTCAATGCTGTTTGAGTACTAAACAATGTAGACAAAGTTTGGGCACACATACAAACAATATAGAATGCTCTTTCCCAGACAATTCTTTCCCATTCAATATTTGATTGATTCCATTCCATGCTGTAAAGCAGCACTTATTGCAGGGTATGGTAAATAAACCAAATACTAATTTTTGAAACTTAAAATTGCTTTTTCCTTTAAAATGTAATCATTTATTGTTATCAGTGCAAGTCATCTGTGTATTAAGTTTCTTTTAACTCTGATAATTCTTTCATAATGCTGCAATTTTTGTGCAAATTTATATTTAGCACTGCAAACTATTAAGCTGACTATATTTTTTGACCAAATATGTTTATTTTGAGCTCCTAATATTTCCAAAACTTGATCAGATATTTTCAGTGTTTCTTGTAAACACATTAATTCTAGTTGAAAGCAATTTAAGCTGATTTTGTTTTATGAATTTCAGTGTTCATATCTATGTCAAGCTGACTATGATGATGTTGTTCAAGAACGAAGTATAATCAAGTTATGTGGTTATCCATTATGCTCTAAACCAATTAAAACGGTATGGGAATAATGTTTATAACTATTTTTATTCTTAGCTAATATTCATTCTAATCTGTTTTATTTGATAATGTATTATGTATAATTGTAATGTATTATGATAATGGTGACGTTTAAGTAAATCAGCTGCATGTATCCACTCACAACTATTCAAATGAAAAATGAACTTCATTTTTCCATAATATCCTCAGAATTCAGACAGCATCAATGCAAAAGTTTCCTAAATTTCAGTAATTTTAGTGAACTATCTTGATTTTAGTTCAACAGTTCATGTGTTTGAATCCCTCATTGGCTGTGTATATTTGTAGTGGTTCAGAAACTGTTTGTCCTTGCCTAATCATGGTCAACATATATATAATTGTGCACAGAGAAATTTTTGTTGTGCAACAAACTAATCAGTATTTTTTCACAGACACCAGAGGAAATCTTTATTATTAAATTTTGAAAATTAAAATAATCTCAGTATTGAAATGTTTTTGATTAGATGAACAGAATTACAGTCATTTTTTTAAAAGTTTCATTGCTAGAACTTTAATATCAATGTTAGCATTGACGTTGTGTACCAAATACTGGAAACATCTGTCTATGAAGTGTAAATATTGTCCAATTTTGTTGAATTGGATAATTACTTATATTGCATTGACATTTTTGTCCTGCAAATTCTGCTTCATAATGTTACTGCATTTCTGGTTAATAATTTAAACTATTTGCATAAAAGCATATGTTCTGAGGTATCTATTATCCAAATGCCAAATCTTTGAGAACCTATATCTTGCACTCTAAACTGAAAAATATATTATTTCAACACTGAAAAGTTATAATTTTTAAGCCTTATGCTAAGAAATCTGAAAAAAGAAAGTGAATTCAGTTTTGAAAGTTTCATTTTCCTATTTTTAGGTAGTGTTTTTAAATTTTAGATAGAATTTCCTAATTAAGAATGCAAGTGGAATATTTTTTATGAATATGTCAAGTTGATTAATTCAGAATGTGGTATATTTTGTTAAATGTTCTTTTCTTGTTTTACATTCACTTAAGAAACTTTTTCATATTAAAAATAATATGCTTCAATAATAGTTCTTTATCTTGTAGTATTTTCTGTGACAGCTATTCATATGCAAAGTAGTTCATATATTTTTGTGTTTGTAATTGTTGCTTCTAATAAGTTTTATGTAGCTTGATTCACATACATTTACATTATTTCATAAATATTTCTGAATCTATAGATATCATAATTATATAATAAAATATTATTTGTTGAATTACAATTTATTAATTTCTCAGAAATAAATTCTTGTTTTTAAACGTTCCTAGTTCTTAATTTTTCAGTATTTAACTTTTTGCTTCATAAAATCCAGTAATTTTTTATTAAATTTTTTAAAACATATCAATTTGAATTAGATGAATTATTTATTGTCAAAGTTTGCTGAAAAATTTTCCGTATTGAATCCATGAGAATTATCCTTAAAAGATTAGCTGTGATTTGTACTCTAAATACATAAACATCGCATCTCTGGCTTAGTTCAATTTAAATTTTTTAGTTTAACATCAAATTGCAGCAATCGGTCAAAGTTCCTTTTAAGTAATAAGCTCAAATTTTCTTGCTTACAACTTTAAAAATTGATTCTTTGAGAAACTGGTTCATCATGTTAAGAAACATTGTTTTAAGCAGAACAAAAATAATTGTTATTGGAGAATTTTTATTTATCTTATTTGTTATTAATTTATCATTGATTGTAACCTCATTGTTATTAATAACAAGAGAATCATTATATGTCTTTGTTGTTAAGTTATTTCATTATTTTCAAATTAGTTTTTAACGTTTATATAATTTAAAAAATTTCTTTCTGAATATTTTACTTGTACTCATCTTCTCTAATGGGAAAATTCATCATACAGGGCTTCTCTATTTAACTGCAATTTAATTTGATTCTGCTATTATAAATACATTTTGCTTCAACATGAAATTATAACAAGAACTGAGAGAAAGGAATAGTCATAATCAAAGTCAGCCTTTCCATATATATTATGAAATAATTATCTTATAAATCATTATCTATCTTTACTTTTTGGACTTTTCCCATTAATGAAATTTATTAATTTTTTTACCTTTGTTTAACTTTATAAAATGTACAAGAAAAGCTTGATTTTATAAAAAAAAATTTTTAAGAAACAATTTTTATTAAAATATTAAACAGTTTTAAATAAAAATGTAAGGAAATAAATTTTTGAAATTTTGTAAGATTTGAGGTAAAAAATATACCCAAATTTTACGTTCATTGAAATTTTTTATATTCCTGACATTTTTAAACTTTTCTTTTTGTGAACAATTTATTTAACTTTTGACTATAAGAAATTATTTTTTAAACAATATATTATTTATTTCCAAGTGTTCATGTTACTATACATTTTAAGTTTCATTTACCAACAATTGTAATAAATATCCAAATAAAATTTAATTTTAATTAGTTTAATGTTTTTAAACTTAGTCATTCTATCTGTAAATTTAAATCCACTACCTCACTTTTGATTAAGATAATTTTTCTTTGTCCTATATTTACTATTCATGCAATCTATCTTCTAAGAAAAAAGTTAATACATTATTTTGATAAGAATGTTTGAGATTACTTGATGCAATTAATAAAGTTTATATAAAAAATGATTCTTAATTTTGTTCACTTTACCTTTATGAATAATAAATTTGGAAATACATTTTTCCTTTATATATCTTCTCAAAATGTGTGTCATTCTAGATGAATCATTATCATCATTTTTGTCTTGAATTAAACATCAAATATTTATTAAAAAGCTTATAGAAACTTTAAGCTGAAGAAAGCAAGCTTAAACCAATAATTCTGATTTTTCTGTTTTTTTATATTGTTTGAACATTTACAATTCAAGAACTACATAACAATTTTCTTTGAGTGTAATATTTTGATTGAATTTGCTTATACATTAATTTAAAAAACATTTGGTTTCTAGATTTTTCTTAAGAAATTCAGCTATAGTAGTTAAGCAGTCATTTGTGAAATTTTAATTATTCAAAAGAAAATAGATTTACAACTAATATACATTTTGTGCCACCAATACTGAAAATGTCTGATGTTGTCAATATTTTATAAGTTTTAGCTCATCCGTTTGAATTTTTAATAACTTTCCTTTTTCTAATCTTTTGAAGACATTCCCTATAGATTCATAACTTCATCTCATCATTTGAATATTCTTTAAAATTGAGCAATATTTTGGTATTAGTAGAGTTGAAACTGCTCAAAATATGTCACCAGTTTTTTTTTTTTTTTTTTTTTTTTTTTTTTTTTTTTTTTTTAAATTATGTAACAACAAATTAATTATAAAAATAAAATTGAATAAAATAATAATAATGTGTTATTATTTTTGTCAATAAAAATGATTAAAAATATTAATCATTTTTATCTTTTGAATTTTTTAGGTTCTAAAGCAAAAGTATCAAATATGTAAAGCTGCCAACAAAATATATGATATTACTGAAAGAAAGGTATAGAAATTTTCAATAATTTATTATTTTATACAAAACTATTTATGTTTTATGGTTATTTTCATTTTTTTTTCCTCATTTAAATATATAACCGTTTTTATTTACATCCTTTCTACTGCAACTTTCATAAGAGTTTAGCTATATTTTTACTTGGGATTTAAATATTCACTTGTCTAATTTAAATCTGCTCCACTTATTCGTTGAATAAAAAAATTCCATTTACACTCTACACTAAATTTCATTCATTGTTATTGATTGTTTAAGTTTAAAGGAACAAATCATTTCAAAATGCATTATTAATTACAATTTAGAAAGCAATGAAATAATTTTAAAACATGTTATATTTTGTGATCTTTAAAATCATAGAAGTTAATTCCAAACTAATATGAAAAACATTTTGTTGGAAAATTCCAATAAAATTAGGTGCCAACATTTTAAAAATTAAAATTAGTCTTTTAGATTTCTTATGTTTTTTGCATAAAGTTAGAATTGGAATATGATAGAAAAAAGTATATATATTCAAAGAAATAATAATAAAAAGATTTTTTTGTTTACTCAATGTGACACATTTGTGATCAGATTTCTTTTATACATAAAATTTTAGATTATTCATTTTTTTTTTAAAAAAAATATATATTTTTAAATAAACACGAAGATTTTGCTTTAAAATGAACAAACAAAATTATATTTGAAGGATTCCTTATTTTTCATAATAAAATTGGCCTTACCAACAAATATGCAATAAATTTAAAATTAGGATATTCATCAAACTAAATTTTGCTAGCATATATCAGTCAAATCATAGTTTTATTTAAAATATTAAAAAACCTATAACATTTAGTTATCGCATTATGATATAAAATCATGAGTACTTGTTACATTTCAATTAGAAATATTCCATATAATCTGCTTTATTCTGTTATTGTTCAGTTAAAAATGTAAAATATTGATTTGGATAAAAACTTTGAAACTGAATCTAAGTTGTATGTATATATAAATTCTCAGTCTAATTAAATGCAACATGTTTATACAAGTCTCAAATTATTTATGCCTTTAATTATTTTTTATTCATGTAACAAAATTGCAATCTAAATAGTTATTCTGAGAAGTGTTTGTGAGGATTATTAATTTATCTACTAAAATATTATTTACATTTCATTAAAAATTTCTGTAGTTTTCAATTGTCTATAAGTATAATGTGAGATGTAATATATGTAATGTTGTATATATGCAATCAAATCTCAATAATTCATTTTTTTAAAGAAATATTTATTACTACTTTGATTATATTTAACCTATACTTTTTTTAAATCCTTCATTTAAAATGATTGAAATGTTTATAGAAAAAGTGTAAAAAACATATTTTCTCTTTATAAGTAAATTTAAAATTGTACTTTAATAAATGTAAATTAATGCTTTTTTTTTCTCTCTTTGCAGAATTTTTGCAGCAATGAGTGTTACAAGGCTTCAAACTTTTTAAAAGCTCAATTGCATTCTTTACCACTTTATATGCGTAAAAGTGGTGAATCATCATTAACTTTAAAAGTCCTGTCTGATTCTGACAATAGGTTAGATATTTTTAATATTATATGTGTTCAAAACTTTATAATTTTATTATTTAAAAGAAATTAATGAAGTTTGTATTTCACCTAAGAAGGATACTTTTAATCATTTTTATTTTTTTTTTTTTTTTTATATTATGTTTCATGTGATACAATGATTATTCTATTCAGAATTAATTATTTTCATCAATTTCAATTTAAAACAAAGAATTTTATAATAGCATTTGTAAAAATAAGTGTATAGTACATGATAAATTAAATTACATAATTACTTTTTATTTTAAATCATTGTTGTATATGAATAAAAAAATAGACCCTTCTATTTATCCATCTTGTAATACTTTATCAAATCCATTCATATAATAATAAAATTCATTTTCTTTGTCTATTAAGAATTTACCCATGCTTGTATTTTTAATTATTCACTCTTAATATTCACAAAATAAAACATAAAGTAGTGTCTCTTTTATATTAATATAAGATTAAATTTAGGATATGTGACAGTAATTCTTAAATTTTAATTGCATACACATTCGCATATGTACTATTTTTGTAGTTATTATAAACTACTTTTAAGTGATTAATGTGCTCATAATTTTGTTCAACTCAATAAAGGAAAAATTTTAATTCAATACTATATATTGTTATTTTATTAAAAAAAATATTGTATTTATGTAATATAGCTAAAAATGTATGTATTTTTTATATGCTTACCATGAGATTTTTTGTGAAATTTTAAAATGATATGTGATACTCAAACATTTCATAATTATAAATAAAATTAAGAAAAATAAAAGTTTTGAAATTGGCTTATTGTATTTTATGTATTGTATAATTTAAAATATTTCTGTATATAGCCTATTTTTCTTCATTAACATGATTTAAATGCATAAATTAAAATTGTATGCATTTTTATGTTATTTACTATGGGCTTCAAAAGGATCATCTAGCTGTTTTGAACAGTAGTTTAATTATATTTTCTTCATTTTTGTGATCACTTTTTTTTAAGTTGTGAGCCTTGACCTGATATAAATTACAGAATTAATATGTTTATGTATGGATTAACATATTATTAAATATTTATTTTAAATGCATTACTCTGATGTATAAAATAGTGTTATAAATATCTTTATCAATTGAAATATTTTTGATTGAAACACTAGTCGAATAAACACATACCTTTTATACTAATGTATTGCCATACAAAATGTTTTTAGGAACAATGAATCCGTTAAAATAGATGCATAATTAAAAATTGGAAGAATAAGGTTAAAAAATAAAATAAAAATGGTGCTTAAAATATTGTGTTTAATGATAGTTAAAATGAAAACATGCATCTCTGTTAGCAGGGCAAAGATCCAAATAGTAGTTAAAATATGTAAAAGTAAAATGACTTAATAATGTTAACATAGATTTTTTAAACTTATTATGTAAATTAGAATGAATAAATTTTAATTTAAAACCTTGTTTCTTTATGTAATATTAAAGGGTTATGTATATTCCCAAAAGTAATTATAATATTCTAATTGTGAGATTCATATATGACTAATAAATTATAACCACTAAACACATTTCTTAATTTACATTTTAAGATAATTACCCAAATATTTTAAGGCATTAAATATATACAATTTGTCTCAAGTTGTCATTGTAGTTTTTTACCTATCACTTTATACCTTAAAAATATAATAAGTAGTTTAAAAACTTATTTACTAAATTTTGCCTATTTATAGCAAAACCTATATACTATAAGTTTTGCTCGAGAGATAAATTATTTTAATCCTTAAACAAGTTCTTTTATAACATGAATAGAATAGCATATATTTCTGAAGAAATTCATCTAGAGGGTTTTCTGTTTCTTTAGATTTTTCACTGCTTTGTTTCTAGGAATTCCATTTTAACAGCTTACTAAAATTGTCTTATATGAATACATAGTTACAATGCACTGTAAAATCTATATTTTATGCTGTGTATAATCAACTATATCATTTTTTATTTGAATAAAATATTAATTAAAAATTAAATGGGTAAAAAATATTTACATCATTCAAGGACTCCACTTTTTTATGTTTTTAGCTGACTTCTTTTTATTGCAAAATTGGGTGTAGTTAGAGAAATGACTGCATTAATTTTTACCCTGAATTATTACATTTACAAAATTTAGTACAATTTACAAAATATTCATGTTTTTTGGAAATTTAATTTCTTGAAAGTATTAGGTTAAATGTAAATTTAAATAAAACTAAGTTAAAGTCTCTATTGTATGCCAAATCGCAAATTACATTATTAAAAGCCTTTTACATGCCTACAAAGGAAGATGAAATATATTGATATTATATTTTTAAATCAAACTTTAATCTGTACAATTATCCTCCTAAATTCTACAACTGCATACAAAATTCTAATTTTTGTTACATGTTAGTCCAAAAAAAATTATTATTGTGAATAAAAATTATATTAATAGCTTTTCTACATCAACTATACTCCATATTATGTTATTTATTAACTAAGTATATTATTATGCTATAATTTTTCCTACTTATTTATTGGAAGATAATCATTTTCATCTCTATTTATTGAATTGAAATAAACTATTTATGTTTTTCATATTTATTTTAGAGGCAGTGCAGGGGAAGAAGTTCTTTTTCATCACACTATAAGTAAAGCTGAAATCGAAAAAACATGTCCTAAACCACAAGTTACAACAAACTTGTCCAATATGCTACAAGAAGATATAAAAAATTGCACAGAGCATTTAGCTAATTTGGAGATCAAAGAAAAAGTTTACAAGTATTCACTCTTCTTTCTATTTTTTTCTAAAATTAGTTAATTTATTATATATATATATATAAATGCACAAACTTTTTTAAATGCAATTATTATTTAAATTGCATACTAAAATTCAAAAATTCTTCCTTTTGAATTTTAATAAATCTTAAGATAAATAGATAAAATAGATAAAATAAATCTTATGAGATTTCTTGAAAAATCTGATTAGTGATTAAATTTTTTGTTACTTTTTTTTTTAATATAATTAATATCAAATCTTTTAAATTCTTTGAGTAAGACTGTCATATTATCTAGGTAGTATATAAAATTCTCTTGCATTTTTAATTAAAAATAGTTTCTTTAACTATTCAATTATTTTTCTTTAAGAATCGTTTTGTATGTCAGTAATTTTAGGAAATGTATTTTATTATTTATGCAATAAAAAAGTTTTAATGTGATAATAATGTAATTTATATTCATTGGCAGTTCTGTGTTTTTTCCTTATTTATTAATGCTAGCTACGAGTTTTATTATTTTTTTTTTTTTAAGTTTTCATGGTTTGATATTATATTTTCAAGTTTTTAAATATAAAACCAAGTAAATTCTAAGGTAAAATGTTCTTCTGAATAGCTTTAACAAAGTCCATTTAATTTTTAAAAAATTCAAAAGAACAGAAGCAACAAATAAAGATAACTCAGTATCTTTTAAGTGTTTTTTTTTTTTTTTTTTTTTTTTTTTTTTTT
>JAPDSC010073621.1:96950-134853 GCA_026290005.1 Latrodectus geometricus | reverse complement strand
AAAAAAAAAAAAAAAAACTATAAGAATATGGTGTATGTTTATCGATTATTAAATAATATCTATGCACACCATATATTGAAACTTAACTAAATTTTATTATTAAATTTTAAGAAAAATGGCAAAACGTTGCCAACACAAAATCTCTGAGAGAGAACTGGTTTGTGAACTCATCCGCTCACATCGTCCGGGAAAAAGCGTGAACTGCTCTGTTGTTCTTCGTGCGCTATATTTTCGAGGAGATTGGTGTTGCCAATTCTTCAGATAGAAAGTTTTTCTAGCTGCTGTTGCCAACTTCTGAGAGAAGTGTTTCACCACATTACTCCCCCCCCAAAGTGCCTAAGGCACGAGGAGTTAGAGATATCGTGGGTTGAAACGAACTCTTCTGCCGGAACGCGTAGTTTGCACAGGGGGTTCTTTGTTTACAGCTGAGTCTTGAACCACAGGTACAGGCGTCATTTTCGGAGAGTTTGGGGAAGCTTGGGTAGCACTGGGAACAGGAACTGAAGATTCAGGGGTTTCAGACATTAAAAATGCTGGTTTTAAACGGTCGACGTTGATAACGGATTCTTTTCCTTTGATGAGGAGAGTGTAAGTTTTATTAAGCCGTTTAAGCACTTGATAAGGACCATCATATGGACGAGTCAACGGAGGTTTTACTGCATCCTGCCTCACAAACACATGAGTGCACGAATCCAAAGCTGGGTGCACGAAATACTTGGGATTGGTATGAGCTGAAGTGGGCACTGGTGCAACATTTCTCATAGACTCGCACAGCTTTTGTAAGAAGGAAACTGGATCCAGGGAAGTAGAGACACTTGTTGGCTGAAAGAAATCTGCAGGCAGCCGAATTGTTGTACCATAAAGCATCTCGGCACAGGTACCGCCAAGGTCTTCCTTGTAGGCTGATCGAAGACCTAGCAACGTAATGGGTAGGCTTGTTGTCCACTGGACGTAATTGTGGCACATTAATGATTGTTTTAATGATCGGTGAAACCTTTCAATTAATCCGTTCCCGGCAGGATTGTATGGAGTTGTGCGAATTCGGTGAATGCCAAGGATTTTGTTGAGGTTCGTGAATAAGTTCGACTGGAACTGACGACCTTGATCGGTTGTTATGGTAGTAGGTATTCCAAATCTTCAATCCAATGAAAACAAAAGTTCGGGAGATGGTTTCTGCGGAAATGTCACGTATTGGAATAGCTTCCGGCCAGCGAGAGAATCTGTCCATCATTGTTAAGAGATAAGAATATCCTTCCGACGGGGGTAAAGGTCCGACAATATCCAGGTGCACATGTTGAAAGCGTTGTAAGGGTACAGCAAAGGCTTGCAAAGGGCTATGGTTTTGTCTGGAAACTTTTGATTTTTGGCAATCAATGCATGCGCGAGTCCATGCAACACAGTCCTTTGAAATTGAAGGCCAGACGAAACGAGAGAGAATCAGTCTTTTAGTTGCTCGTACTCCTGGGTGGGAAATTCCATGTAGGGAGTCAAACAGAGTTTTTCGGAGTGGAGAGGGAACGAAAGGACGGATTCGATCGTTGGTTACATCGCAAAATAGTTTAAGTCCTGGGGACAGTTCCATCTTCTGTAGCTTTAAAGAACTACCTGCAGTTGATAATAATTGCTTGAGTTCTGCATCATTTTCCTGGATTTCAGCTAAACGTGAGAAATCGGTGGCGTTATTACTATTAACGGCGAAAATTCTTGATAAGGCGTCGGCAACTGGGTTGTTTGATCCAGACACGTGTTGAATGTCAGTGCTAAATTGAGCAATAAAGTTCATATGCCGAATTTGTCTAGGAGATGCAGAATTTGAATTCTTTTTAAACAAAAATGTAAGTGGACGATGATCAGTAAATATAGTAAACATTTGTCCCTCAAGGTCGTGCTGAAAATGTTTTACAGCAGAATAGATAGCCAATAATTCTCTATCATATGTGCTGTACTTGGTTTCAGCTGGTGTCAGTTTCTTGGAGTAAAAAGCTAAAGGTTGTAAGCCATTGGTACTTTGGGAGTGCAATACTGCTCCTAAGGCGATATCGGAAGCATCTACCATTAATGATAGCTGCTGATCAGGGGAACGGAAACCAAGGGTGACTGCATTCATTAAATCGCTTTTGCATTTTTCAAACGCGGCTGTTGTTTCATCTGTCCAAAGAACAGGTCGTTTGTCATTCTTTTTAGAATTTTTTAGAAGTGAATGAAGTGAGGCTTGAGTAGTTGCGGCTTTAGGCAAGAAACGACGATAAAAATTTAACATAGCTAAAAATCGTTTAAGGTCAGACAGTGTTTCAGGCATAGGGAAGTTAGAAATTACTGCTGACTTTTCGGGCAGAGGGCTTACTCCAGAGGGTGTTATTAAGCAACCAAGAAATGCGACTGATGTTTTTCCAAAAACACATTTAGAGGGGTTTAATTTTAGTCCGTATTCGCGGAGTTTATCAAAAATGATGCGAAGGTGTTTAATATGTTCGTCTTCAGTTGCCGATGCTATAAGGAGATCATCGAAGTAGGGACGCAAAAATCCAATCCGTAAAGCACTTGATGTATGAATCTTTGGAAAGTTTGACCAGCGTTACGAAGTCCAAATGGCCTTTTAAGGTATTCGAACAAACCAAATGGGGTGATTACAGCAGTTTTCGGTACGTCCTCAGGATTGACGGGAATTTGGTGATACGCTCTTGCCAGGTCGAGGGTAGAAAAAATATTTTTGCCGAAAAAAGCCTGTGTACAATCCTGAATATGGGGTACAGGATACCTGTCAGGAGTTGTCACAGCGTTCAAGCGACGATAGTCGCCACAAGGGCGCCAATCACCGTTAGATTTGCGGACCATGTGGAGGGGACTGGCCCAAGGGCTTTTGGACGGTCGAATAATTCCCTGAGACATTAGGTATTCGAACTCTAAACGCGCTGCTTTGAGTAATTCTGGAGCCAAACGGCGAGGTCTGGAATATACAGGGGGTCCCTTAGTTTCAATGTGATGGAAAATTTCATTAGTTTTAAGGTCGTTTGTTAATAAAGAAGGATTTGTAAGCTCAGGATACTCAGCGAGTAATTTTTCAAATTTAGAATCACCGATAAGTACGGATATGTTAGAATCTAGGGAAAATTTTTTGAAAGATATGCCGTTTGAAGAGAGAGATGTCCGAGAGTCGATCAGACGGTTATTTTTGACATCAACAAGTAACTCAAAATGTTTAAGAAAATCAACACCTATAATTGGTTGGCTTACGTCAGCAATGACGAATAACCACGAAAATTGTCGGCGGAGATTTAAGTCAATAATGAGGCGTTTGTTGCCAAAAGTAGAAATTTTAGTGCCATTTGCTGCATATAAGGCTAAATTTTCAGAGGGTGTGGTTTTTGGAGCATATTTTTTAGGCAAAACAGATACGTCGGCTCCTGTGTCAATTAGAAAATTTAGTTTTCAAGACGGGTCGGCCAAAAGAATACGATTCACCTGGCGGTCGCAAGATTGGCCAGTGAGCGATCGCCCGTTTAGTTTCCCGACTGACGAAAAGAACATGGAGCTTGGCACTTTCGTGCTTTATCGCCGAAATTGACATGGTAAAAACTAAGTTCATTCGTACGTTCCTTGTAGTGACTGAAGTTAGTGCGAGAGCGGGAACTATCGCGAGATCTGCTGCGTTGAAATGATCGGCGGAAATTGCGCCTAGGGCTACGGGAACTGCGTTCCAGGGCGGTGCTTAATTCACTAACTTGTTGAGTTAACTGCACTACCTGGAGTTCTAAGCGAGCCGTGACAGGATCTTGAGAGTTAGGGGTGATAGAATTTACATAAGAAGGGATAGCTAGATCGCTTATTTTATCAGCAACTGCGGCTATTTTATTCAAATCATCCTCGCTGAAAGTGGCTAAAATAGTCTGTGTGTTATAAGGCAGCCTCGTGAGCCATAATGAGCGTAAAAGCGATTCACCTACGGTATCACCAGCTAACGAACGCATGCGATTTAGTAATTGGGAGGGTTTTTGATTACCGAGTTCTACTCCCTGCAATAAGGTTCGAATTCTAGAAGTTTCACTTTCGGAATGAACAGAAATCAGGCGTTTTTTTAAGGCATCGTATTTTTCGGTAGGAGGTGGTTTCTCTAAAATGTCATGTACCGAATTTAGTATATCGGGATCTAAGCAGGAGACAACATGATTGAATTTTATAAGATCGGACGTTATATTCGCCAGAAAAAACTGCGATTCCAACCTAATAAACCACAGGGAAGGGTTAGTTTTCCAGAAAGGTGGTAATTTTACCGAAACGTGTGCAACCTGCGAAGGTGTGTCTTCGGAGGGAGAATTTTGAGTAACCGAAAATTCATCAGATAAAGGCATGGTCAAACTTTAGTAGGAGAATAATTACAAATTATACAAAACAATAATAGGGAAATGCGTATAGTTTCGAATACCAAGATATAAATGAGAAATACAATAAACATAAAAATATTAGTTATGAAATATAAAAGAAGTAAGGAATACTAATATAATACAATATGGCAAATCAAATAAGAAAACTCAGCACGATGCGAAAGGATTGATAAAATTGAAGAGTAGTTAACGGAATATAGCTTATGGGGGAAATTATGTACCAATAATAATTTAACTGGAAAAACTTCGCTTTAAAATATATACACAATTTTTCCAAGAAACTGACCCCAGTGAATAATTAAAAGTACATAACACAACGTTTAAGAAAATTATAGAAAGATCCTACCTGCATCCTAGAAGTTATAGATGATAACAATTTAACACTAACAATCCCACGTGGCGCTGGAGTTTCTTCCAAATCCAAGTAAGGCTTGAAGAATTCGTGTTCATCACGTCCAGGTCACCAAATATGGTGTATGTTTATCGTTTATTAAATAATATCTATGCACACCATATATTGAAACTTAACTAAATTTTATTATTAAATTTTAAGAAAAATGGCAAAACGTCGCCAACACAAAATCTCTGTGAGAGAACTGGTTTGTGAACTCATCCGCTCACATCGTCCGGGAAAAAGCGTGAACTGCTCTGTTGTTCTTCGTGCGCTATATTTTCGAGGAGATTGGTGTTGCCAATTCTTCAGATAGAAAGTTTTTCTAGCTGCTGTTGCCAACTTCCGAGCAGAAGTGTTTCACCACAAGAATATAGAGCTATGTAAACAAACAGTAAATTGTATTTAAAAAATCTGCTGGTGGGAAATAATAAACGTAAAAGCCCTAATAAAGATAAGCATTTACGTTTGAATTTCTGTTAGCCTATAATTTTAAATAATCAGAGGAGTGTTGAATTTCTACAGAATTTTATGTCATGGGTAATATCTTGGGAAAATATGAAACTACAAAAACAAAAAAATAATCATGGAGTTTTATCTCGAAAGCCTCTTTTGCTCTTTGCCTTTCTTCTTCATTATGATAATTATTATGTACCTATTAACTGAATTAAATGTAAATTATGTACCATGTGGCAAATTTTCAAACTTATAATCTTGAAGCTAGATTTGGTCAGTATTGACAAATGTCTGATTCAAATTATTATATATCATAGCAGAAAATTTTAGAAGCGAAAAATTTTTTTTATTAAATATTAAATTTAAAATATATGACAGTTTCAGAATTTCAGTTTTGATTGATTCTCACTCCTATGAAAGTAACATAACTGGTGATATAAATATGGATACATTTTTAACTATTTTAGATTATCTACCTTTTGAAAACTTAACCAAAATTGCAGGACATATATTGCAGAATATTGTATTCTTAAATTAAAACTCTCATGTAATGCATGTGTTTTATCTTTAACTTCAATGGATTTGGAACTTGATGTAAAATCTCATGAAAATTTCCAATATTTATATATTTTGAATAGAAGAGGTTTGAAAATCCCTTCCTTACATATTAATAAGAAAATGTGTTATCAATTTGTTATTTAATATTCTTGCAGATAGTTTATATAACTAATTTAGAACATGAGTTTTTAATTTGTAAAAATCAAGTAATGCTACTGGTAAAGTTAACTAAAATATTTCTTGAAGAAAATAATGTTATATTTCTAAATGTGTGTTTAGAATGTAATAAATCTTGTGATTTTTATGTTTCAAAAGTCGTGAAAACATTAATGAATATCTGCTTAAATAATTATTTCAAACGATATAATGACGTTGAGAAAAATATAAAAAGGTGCTAATAAATGTAAAAAACTTCAGAAAGTTAATTAGTATAATTTTTAAAATATCACACTTAATGAAAAAGATATATCTCTGAAAATTAAGGGCTTTAAATTGTTACTAGTTTATTATTAAAAAATGTTTATATTGTTTTAAAATCTTTTTCTTTTGTTTGTCTTTTATATCATCTTATTGGAATTGTGTGTTAAATGCATTCATTTACAGAAAATAATTTCCTTCTATATAATTCAAATAATTTTAATTGTATCTAAGCTTTACATTTTTCAAACAATTTATTAAGCCAAATATTTTCGTTGTAACTGAAGTTTTTATGTATTATACTTTATAGTTATTTTTGTAATCAAATGAAAATGTGATCTTTATATTATTACAATATTATACCTGTAAATAAACTGATGGTTTGATCATACCTTGATTTAAAGAAAATTCTATAATCAAAAAAATATTCAATTACTTCTTTTTGAAGAATGTTTTTAATTGTGTTCAGTGTTTGAATTATTTGCATTCAAAGTTTTTTCTCACTTCTGTGATAGTGATTATAATTGAAAGTTTTTATGTACTTTTTCCCCAGAATTGAGATGAGAATTTTATTTTGAAAACATGTGCATCCTTAATTATTTGTTAAATTGAAATTCTTTTCTGATCAATTCTAGTTTTAATTAGTGCATATTTTTAATTCTCAATATGTTTTTTTTATATAAATTAATAAATGTCATTTTAATTAGAAAGTTGTTAATAAAAACCATCAAAGAAAAGACAATAATAAAAAATTTGTATAAACTTTCTGAATTTTTTAACGTTGGTAGATATTATGATGACATCGTTTTATAACAATCTCCATATTTCAAGAGAAGATTACTTTATTAATATCAAATAACTCATTTTTGAGAACGAATTTGATTTATTTTAACATAAAATCTTCATTTAGTTGCGTTTGTTAAATATTTAAGAATAAGTTTACCTAGACAAACTGATACCGATAAGCTATCCAACGCGTCGTTTCACAGCGCTTGAGAACTTCGTTCGTTCCCTCCGATGATGATTATTTTCTGTCACAACCTTGTTATCTAGGAGGTCTTGCTTCTAGTCATTATATTTCATTCAAGTTACGGTAATCCAGTTTTAATGAGTCATTAGTGTATAAATAATATTTCTTATCAAGCAAAATGTTAACTTCCTTGTAAAATATAGCAGTTTTTCATCTATTTTTGATATACCATGACATATTTGAATATCAGATGGCTTAGATGTTAGTAACATTTCTTATGTACCTCAGACTAAAAATCAGCACTAAAAAATCTTTCCATTGTTGAATTGTAGGTCAAAATGTATATTTAAAATGTAAAAACAAATAATTTAGAAATTCAGCTGTTTAACTAAGGGAATATTTACCCCGTATTATTAATCTCACTTTTATACAAGTGGCAACATAATAAATTGTTATCCTTTTAAATCATGGCTGCGCTCACTATGGCATCATGTGTAGTACGTTCTATAAAAGTAAATAAAAATTTTTTTCTGATCTTCACTATTTTTACTTTATAATTTTCCCTGGTTAATAAGAAATGGTGTGTCTAAATGGTTAAGCTTTAAAATTATATATTATTCAAGGATCTAGACTAAAAACAGTTGTTTCTAATTGATCACTGACGCAATGTTATGCAAATGTTTCTGCTCAAAAATAGTGCAATATTAAATAAAAATTGAGTTTTTGTTTTCAAAAGAATATTAAAAGTTGAACAAATAATAGCTTAAACTAATTTGTTGTATAAATTATATTTTTGAATTATAATATTCTTTATTTTGTTACAATTAAAATACCGGTGTTCATTTTTTAAAAGTAGTTGATTTTAATAATAATTTCTATAATTGTAAACGAACTTATTTATAAATACAATACTAACTGAATATTTTATCAAATAGACTAAATAAAAATTAATTTTATCAAATAATGCAGTCTATACAGTTCAAACATTCCATGGTTTTTAATTCGATTGATTAAAAATATTATTTTATAATCTGCTAAAGTATGCTCTATGTGAGTATAAATATTCAATATATAGTCTGAAGTGCTCTTACACCATGATTAAATATTATGTAAAGCTCACAATTATTGAAATCAACTTTTTAATTACTATTTGATCTTTAGATCAACTTTTATTAACTTTTCAACTTTAAATCAGCCTTTTAATTTCTAATTGATTAAAATATTTATTAATTTTGAAAGCCAATATATTTTCATTATTGTATGATAAAATAGTAGTATATAATAATAAATTCTTGAATATTCTTTATAATAATTTATAAGTCAATATTCAAAGCATTCATTGGAAAACCAAAAGGGTTATAAATTCTTACCTGGAAAAGTAACTTATTGGTTTGACCTTTTTTTTTGTAGATATTTGTTATGAACTGGGATCTATTTTAAACTGTTTGATTTTATTTGCAATTAACCAATGCATAAAAAAGTTGACCATATTTATTTTCTAATGTGGTTTTATGTTAATAAATTTATTGTTTATTTTGGAAAAAAAGGAGTATCTGAGTCTTTCTTATTTTATAGCTTTCTGTTACATGTATTATTCATATTATATATCTTTGAAAAACAGAAAAAGTTTGTGTTTTGTTTTATCCATTATTAATAAACAACATGTGACGTATTTTCAAAGCTTTATATAAGCACTACCCCATTTTGTCCAGTACATCAAATTTAATAGTAACATATTAGAAAGAGATTTCAAAATTAGCATTTTTATTTTATAAATATTTATATACAATAATAGAAGGCTTATTTTGTATTTTCCATTTTTCCATATGATTTCTAAAAATGTAGTATTGCATTTGATTTAAAATCCTAGTATATGTAAAGCATTTTACATAATTTTTAAAAATTGTCGCTGACCACGAAATGAAATATTGAAGAGTCTTACCAACATCAAAATAATGTTTTTACGATTGTTGCCTAGAATTGACATAAAAACATGCCATAAAAAAATTAAATCATAAATGAATGAACATAATATAAGTAGGATGGATTTATAAATTCCAACTGTACAATTTTACAAATCATTATTCCAAATATCAAATTTGCATAAGAAAATGTGATCCAAATAAAATTTCCAAATTCTATACCTTATTGGTTTTTTTTCCTGCTCTCTACTACACATGAATAAACACATTTTTAATAGTACTGCAATAATTTCCAAAATTTAAGTTAAGCATTTACAAAAGATATGAATCTTAAAATGGCACTACATAAACCCACCCAATCTCACCAAATGTCAGCTAAAGATCTTTAGTTAATGTTGCCAAATCCACAGTATTACATATATTAGGATAATGCTTTGATTTCTGCTACCTTGCGAGTGTTTCTGAATATATTTTATTAATCTGAAAATATTGTAACTTGACAAAATTTCAAAATCGAGTTATAGAATGTTCATATATACTTTTGTGTGATGTGCATCAATTAGTGCATATTTTGGATATTAATCTAAGCTGTGAAGTTGTATTCATTTTTATGGAATCAAATTCTGTTCTTATAGTAAATTTTTTGATAAAAATTTATTCTCTAAAAAAACTTTTTTTGTTACTGTAAAAAAAAAATAAAACAAATTATGTTAGTTTTTGAAATATAACCATTGGCATTCCATGTTATATTCCAATTAACTTTTGTTTAATAATTTTATAAATTAAAACTTTTAAATATGCTGTTAATAATTCAATAGTGTTACATAGTTTAAAATTTTGGAATTGTATAATTACCTTTTAAATTTTGTTTTGGAAATCAGAAGTTTTTAATTCATTGATTTGGTTTATTACCAATAAATGGCAAAGTCCCAAAGTATCAAATTTTAGCCATGGATTTCATAATATCAAGTGTTTTATAATGGAAAAACGGTTGCCATTTTAAATATTATCTTTTAGGTGACATACTGAAAGAATTAACAATAAAAATTAAGTAGTCCAATAAAATAGAAATTGTATTAATTCACCTTACTATGATAAAACTAGTTACTATAATATCAAATTATTCTCATTACCCAATAACTTTTAAAGATAAATAATTATAATTTAAATCTTATTAAAATCTGATCAGAAAACCTTATTCTTTTTGTAGAACATTAAAAATGTGAAAGCAAACCTTATATTCATAAAACCCTTAAAATTCACTTTAACACATTTGATCTATTAATTTCATATTCTCATTTTTCTAGAAAATGCTTACGTACAAATAAGCATAATATTTCACATTATTACCTTGACATTAATCACATATTTATGCCTATTTGCAGTTATGCATATGCTATTGAAAAATTTAGCTGATGAAAGTAAAATCAAATTTATGATTCATTATTTTCCTTGGCTATTTTGATGCAAAGGGGGGGGGAATACAGTGATTTCTGAGATATTTAATTGTGAAATAAATCTAGATTATTTATAAACCTAGAGAATTAATAAAATTCTCCATTTACCATTTGGAGTTTCAATAATTTGAGAAAAGAAAAAATTGTTTTTAAATTTCGGTTATTTAATTAGCTGTTGCATTTTATCGCTATTTTTGAGACTAAAATATTGGTAAAAATTCAATGTCTACTCTGGAAATTTCATTATTTTAGGAAAGGAAAAAAATTAATTTCTGTACATGATAATGTCATGCAGTCAATTTTGGCATTGGAATTATGCCTAGATACCTTATCTATATAAAAAAAGCAATAATAAGTTTGTTTTATTAATGTTGTAAGTGTGTGATTTATTAATTTCTAATGTGTTTTATTTGAAAATTATTATACTGACTAAAAAAAATTTTCTTCAGCAATGTTAAAAAGACAGGTTCCAAAAATTTTGGCATTATTTTATTTTTGTTATTTAGCTCCTTATGATATTAATTTTGTAATATATTTATATTGTTAATATTTTTTCAGACTTTTTTAATAAACATGTGAAAAATTAATGCTATAAGCTTTGGCCATCAAATCACAACTCAAAGCAACAGATTAAACCTTCTTTGAAAATAACAAAAATTAAGTTATATGGTATTTAATCTAAATATACATCATCAGAGCTAAACTTTTTAAGTGTTTTATGTAATTAAGTACATATGCTTAAAAATTTGTTGTCAGTTAAGCTTATAATTTCTATGTACTGTCACTTTTTTTCTTTCTAGAAAATATATTTTAATATTTGAAAAAAAAAAAAAAAAAAAAAAAAAAAAACATTTTTATAACTTAAATGTAACAAAATAAGAATTGTATACATATTTTATTTAAGTTGCTGATATTTTTAAATCAGTAAAAATTGGGGTATAAATTTTTTCAATTCAATAATTTTTTTAATGAAATTTTAATTTTTAAAAATGTCCTTTTTTTTAAAATATGAAGTAATTTGTAACATATCTAGTTTATGGTTTTTACTAATTTTTTTTTAAAGCTTTTATATATATTTACAAGACTGAGAAATTTTATTTTATAGCTCTTAGAAATTTAGTGTAAATTTTTTTTATTGGTGTTGCTCAGAATTTTCTGGAACTTTTACTGTCAGTATACTATCTATCTTTTTTTTTGTTTAGTAATTTAACTTCTTAATGCCATACTTAATTCAATTTATGTATAAACTATTCATTAATGGCAGATTATTAAGTTTTCAGTATTTGTTATTCAGGCAAATCAATTTTTGTTTCATCTGTAGTTTGGTATTTTATCAAAATTTCTGTAAAAAATTCATGATGTTTTGGGAATTATTCCTAATCAGGAATATTTCCTGAATAGAAACAAGTAAACTACAAAGAAAGGCAAAGAATTAGTAAAGAAAGTGTAAAATCTTAAAAAAACAAAACAACAATATCCTACAGTCTTTTTAATTTCCATTTGAAAATTCAATTTATTAATATTTATTCTTAGCTAAACCATCTTTTTTATTGTCCCTAAGCAGTTTAGTTAGTCATGGTCAAAAAGTATAAAATTTGTTCCTATTATCCCATAAACTGTTTCTTCAAAAATGTATTGCAAACTATTGTGGCTTAGTGGCAGTGAAATTTTGTATCTTTTTATTATATTTAAGTTCACATTTTAAATTCATTCTTTTCAGTGCATGCAAATTCTAAATTTAGGATTAAAAAATTGTGATAAAAATTAAAAAATTTTTATCTGTTTTTATAAAATAAATTAACTGTTTTGTTTTTCTGTTTTTTCTTAATATTTTTTGAAAAGTGACTAAAATTTGCAGCATTTAATGAGTTATTTCTTGGTGAAAATGATTGATAGAATAATATGCAATTAACAAATATTTTGACATATTTTTACTGCTTTTTTTGACAAAATATCAATTGGGAAAGTCATTAATTGTTATAGGGTTCCATACTTCTTGCCAACACATACCATTGCTATATTTGATATGATAAATTTTCTGCTTAGTTATGATAATTTAAATGGGATCTCATTTACTTTATTTAAAATAATGAATATATTTTTACCATGGATATAACAGTTTGAACTCTTTGGAAGAGATTCGTAAAAAATGTTGCTTAATTGTAAGAATTATCACTATTAAGTTATTAGAACATTATTAGATAATATTAATAAATACTACCTATTTATAATATTAGTTTAAATCAAATTTTGTTTCTCCTTGAACTTCAGTAATTTTATTTTTGTTAATTATTCATGTAACAGATGTGTAATCTACAAGTAATTAACCACAGAAACATATGTTCATAAAGAATATAAAAATATGTTGTTAATTTTGTGCAAATTCTAGGAAGTAAGTTGTGTAAAGCTTTCTTGGATTCTTATAATACTTTCTTTAAATTTTACTACTGAAAATGTGAAGAAAATACTAATGATTCTAATTCACATTTAAATTAATATTAAAAACTGTGTTGTGTGTAAAATATTTATTATAACATTCTAAAATTCATTTTATTTTTTAATGAAAAAAAGTATTTTATGTAATAGAAGAAAAATTCATTATTTTATTACTATATTTCAGGTGCAGCAGTATCAGCGCATTTGTACGAGATGCACTTCCATTCAACTTTTAAAACAAAATCAACCCAATATTTCTCAGGTATAAACTGATAAATTTATACTATTTTTTCTGTCTTTGATGTAGTTCATGAATTTTTTTTAAATATGCAATATTGTATTCTTTTTCTTGAGAATTTATTCTAAGGTTAAAAATAGAATAATTACATATATTATTGAGTATATTTATCTCATTAAAACTTGTACAAAGCAATTAAATTTAATATTTTTTCATATTAAAGAACTAATAAATTAATGTATTCATATTAGGTATGTTATTATTCTGCTCCACCACAAAGGAAAGGTTTCTTCTCTCAAATTGTAGACAACATAAAAGAAGATATGACAAAAAACAAGGAAATGAAGGTATTGTTAATGAACATCAGTATCTATTATTAGTTTTTTAAGCTCTAGGTTGTGTCTTGAATATTATAAATACCTTTCATCATTTATATAAAACATACTTCTTTATCAAGTTGAATGCGTAATTTATTATTAATTATATTGTTTTCAATTTAATATTGCTTTAAAATTGTTATAGAAATATATTTGGATGAAATTTTATTTGAATTATTAAGTTTCACTTATATATAACTTTTAATAAAATTAAATTGAGTTTGCTTAAGCCACATTAATTTATTTAGCTAATATATATATATATATTAAAAAAAAAAATTCTGACTTTTTCCTAAGGAATTTTTTAGTTTTTAAAATCTCAGATATTTGAGTAGTTTAAATAAGTATATATTGTTTTAGGAAAGTTTAAAAAAGTTCAGAGAAGAAGCAGAAAAATTGGAAAAATCTGAAGCCTTGCAGAAAGCTAGGCAGAAATATGTAAGTATTTCATGTATATGATTTAATCAATTATTTGAACTTTTGTTGTAAATACTTCAATTATCATTATGTATCATAATGTTTTTAATTAATATTTTTATAAGTTAACTGTTTCATTGTTTGTTTTATTGATTGTTTCTTGTTTTCATTTTATTATGACAGAAATTAATTGAAAAAGAAACATCTAAGAGTACAGAACAAATAAAAGAGCAGCTTGAAACATTGAAAGGAAAATTAAAAGAGGTATGGATTTTAATTTAATTAAAACTATAGAATCATAGCTTTTTCTTTTATAACTTATGTAATTTAGTAAAATTGATTTTTATTCATATTTGTAATGGAAAATGATTTTCTAATTATCAATTTAACTTGCTATGAAGTTCTGCATGTTTTTAAATTAATACAATTGTTATCTCAATCATTTTTTTTAAAATATGTTAAGTTACAATTCATCAAAAAGTTAAGAATAAAATTAGTTAAATGTATTAATTATTTGTATAAAACAATGTAATGTTACTTTTATGTTTTTAAATGTTTTATTCAATTAGTAAATTAATTTTAATTTTGTATAAACTAATTTTTACAGTTCATTGATTTATTTACCTTAATGAATTGTAGTTTTGTGAAATTGTACTAGTTTTGTTTTAGTTGAATTATCAAAAAAGACCTGATAAACTTTTTACTTATTTAGAATTACATTTTCTTTTTAAAATGCAAATCTAAAATTTATGACTGTTTAATGAATATGGTAAAAAACTGCTATGTATTTTTATCATCAAAAATCTTTTGTGATTTATATAATTATACAATGTATGAAAAATTTAATATTTTTTAATTTTTAAATGTCTTTTTTTATTAATTTTTGATATTTTAAGGAATATTTTCTTTTTAATCACTCTTTATTTTATTTTGGATTTTTAAATAATCGATAAATTTTTCTTAAATTTTTAATGTTTTCTGTCAAAACAAAAATGAAAAAAAAAATTGTTTTTATGTGCACATTTTTATTATTATTTCTTTCTACTGAGATAGTAATTATTCCTTAATGAAAAATTTGAAATTGATCTTTTAATGATGTGATATTGTTAATCAATGTCATATTTTCTTGATTTTAACCTCATATCTTTTGATATTTGATATAATCTGAATTGTTAATATTTGAAACTTTTCTAAATTTTATAAAATTCAGTATAACTTAAATATTTTAATGACCAGCATTTGGCTTCTTAGTTTTTCTAATCAGAATGGCTCATTAAAGAATAAAATGTAAATAAATTATTTCTTAATATTTTTTATTTTTAAAATTATTTTATGTAATCAAATGCAGAGTTTAAAAATCCTTTTATTGGAAGGAATCAGTATTTTAGATTTTACTGTTCATATTCCAGCTTCATTAGTTTTGTTTTGTATAACGATTTACTACTATTAATTTATATCCACTATGAGGAATAACTGATTACGTATACATATTGTTTTTTAAAGTATTTGTATATAACATGTTGATATTTCAAATATATCAAAAGTAGTTTTTATTTTTACATATTTTCTTTTTGGAAATCAGGAAATTTTAATCTGAATAGCTTCTGCATTTGCTTCTAGAAATTTAAAAATTATTGCAGTATGTATTTATGTTATATTAAATGACATATTTTGAATAATCTTTATTAAATTCTTTATGATTAAAGGGCATAGAAGAAGCCCAAAAGAGTGAATTGGGCAGAAAAAGCAGGGAATTCACTGAAGAAATTGCTAAGTCTGCGAAAAGTGCTGCAGAAGCTATTGCAAAACAAGGTGAAGAGCTTGGAAAAAGTACTCCAATCAGAGCAGTTGCTGAGGTATGGAATTTTGCAATCTTTATTAATTACTTAAAGGGACTTACTTTCAATGTAAATTTCTATTTTAAATTTAAAATGATTCTATTTCATGTTTGCTTTGTTCTTAAAATAAGTATGAATTGTGTGACTTATATATGTAAATAATATTTAAAGTTGATTAAAGTCAAAAAATTTTCTTTTATTTTATTCCCATTTTTTTAAAATTCCTTTTTATTCTAATTCATGTTATAACTATTTTTTTTTTTTTTGTTTTTTTGTTATGGAAGATTTCTGCTAAATCCATTTTCAACCTACCAACCCTAAGCAGGATTTGGATAAGTAAAAAGTATTTAAAAAAGACAATTTGTTTCATAAAATATTAAGTAACTATTGTAGTAATACTTATCCGAAAATATGAAATGGTGTGTGTTTAAAAAGTTTTTATGTGAATCAGATTTGTTTATATTTTCTGCTCATTTAATGAGATGTGCAGTTTTAGCTCAGAAGCATCAATGAAATACATCTAAAACATTATGTAAGGAAGATAACAAAAACGATGTTTAAAACTTGGTTTCTGCTTACAGATGATAATCCTGTTTACATTTGGTGATTAAAACATTATTAATTCCAATAGTGTTCCAATTATTTCTTCCAATATTACAATCATAATAGCTTCCAAGAAATCAAAGACATTTGATGATCATATATACCAATATAATCATTTTTCAAAGGAAAATGATTATATTAGTATATATATATATTCAGTTACTATTTATTGCAAGAAAAAAGAATAAACTGGATTATTTTTTATCTTGTTAATCCAAATTAAACTTTAACAGTGGAATCTTATAAATAGTTAATTTGATTCCAATTTTTAAACCACCATTTATAAGCCTTAACAGCTTTCTAGAATATATGCATTTAAGTGAATGTTATATTCTAGAGTGTAATTAAGTGAAGCAGTTGTGTTTGGTTTTTAATTTTCATGTAATTATAAACAATAAAATTTTACTTTCAATTGTAATATTGTTTCCAAAGTATTAGATTCTTCAATAGAAATTCACTAACCTCATGCAACTAACTTTAAAAGTCAATTAAATAAATTTCTTAAGAATATATAAAACTATCTATTTTTTTAAGAATTCGTAAAACTTTACAAATGTATTTTACTGTAAAAATAATCATTAGAATGTGGAAAGAAAAAATTTTTTTTGATGTATAAACATATAGGGGTTAAACAACTTTGATGAACACAATGGTACAATTTCCTTTAAACGAATGCTTTTGTTTGTGCATATATTTGAGATTGAGAAAAAAAATTCGATTTCTATTTTGAAATAGTAGACATCTATTTGAACTTTGGCATAGAAATTTCTTTAAATATTGCTATTTATTATAATTTGAAAATTGTTTTTGATTATTTTATACAAAAATTTCAATTTTATGAAATTATAAAAAGTTTTCAGTAGAGTTTTTTTTTCTCGTTTAATAATGTTAAATGTTTATTTTTTTCAAATCTTGATTTTGATTTTTGTATTACTTGATTTTCCCTGCCCTTATTATCAAATATTTGGCCATTAAGAAATGTCAAGTTAATTGATAGATTTTCGTTTTCTGCAAATAAAGTTGACAATTTTTTATATTATATATTAACTTAAAAATAGTATATCAAAATACTGTTATATCTGAAACTAAATAATTATGAAGGAAGGAGAGTGTTTTTTGTTTGGCTTCTTTCTTTAGAAGAATTTGGTTTCTTTCACCAATAATTTTAATTATTCTATTTATTGTGCTCACATTTTTTTTTATTGATCAATTTTATTATTTATAAATAGGGTGTAAAAACTGTTAAAGAGCAAATTGAAGATGCCCAAATTACAGATTCAAGAGTTTATCGCCCACCAAGTATGTATCTTAGATTTCTTGATTGAATTCTGCAAAATATATTCATCTGTATGATAAAAATTTAGATTTTTAATTTATTTTAGCCAAATTGCGAAAGAGGAGTGAGTTATCTCAGATGAGTGCTGGAGATAAAATTATTCAGCCAAATAGGTAATGTTTATCTTTTTCTTTTAGTTTCATTTTAATATTTCATAATAATATAAATCTCATAATATTATTCATAATATATAATACATCATAATATTATTTTTATGAAATAATATTACAAACATTTATTATTAACTCTATATAAAACTTTTTAAATTTCTTAAACGAATTGAGCTTTGAAATGAATTAAAGCTTTTAAAACTTTGCATACCCCTTATTATTCTTAGAGCGATATTGAACAAAATGATAGTGCAGTAGATTATAATATCATTTATTTTTGTTTGATATCAATGATGTAATGATTTTAGAGTACATTTTTATTATTTTCTGATAGTTTAGTTTCTTTATTATAAAAAAAAATTATTTGGATGTGTCAGTTAATTGATAAAATTATAAAATATGTATTTCATAATTATATATATATCTTATTACTATAGTTGACATTTGAGCAATCATAAGAGTAGAAATAAATTTGAATTTAAACTCTTGTGATTAACTATATCTTAATTAATGAATTTTTAATGAAAAATTAAATGAAAAATAATTTTCATTTAATTTTTCGATAATCATATGTACATAAATATTCCATTTTGTGGAATTTTCAAGAAAAATGAAAATTTTCTAAAAAGAAAATATTTTGCAATCTTTTATAAATTTCCAAGATAGTTTCTTATTTACAATTTCTAATTCTTATTAGAAATCATTTTTTTTTTTTAACTTTGAATAAAAATAATGATATGAATGAAAACATTATTCAAGCAATATGTGGTAAAACATTCCTTATGTTCTTATATAGATTCATCTCCCTATGTTGAATACTTTTAAATATTTCTACTAAATACTCTGCTTTGATTAGCAATTATTTGTTCATTGCTAATAGTAATGCAAATGATTTATCTGAATTTATTAGGGGTTATAGGTGAGCTAGGTATCCCAGATTTTTCAATCAGAATTCAAAACAATTTTTCCAGATAAAGAAACAATTGATTGTAAAACAGTACATAATTCTGCTTTTGTATTTCATTTTACTATTTTATGCACCTGTGACCTATTTAAAGATTACAAACTTATGTTATAATTTAGCTTAAATGTATCATAGTATTAATAATTTCACAATGCTTAACAGTAAATTTGTAGTTGTATTTTGAATTTGAATCTGATAAGTACTTTGGAGATGGGTTAATTTCAAGGTGAGAATCAGTCTTTTTTAAACAGGAAATCTCCCTCAAATTTTGTCTTGTTTGCCTAAAATGATTGTTGAGCCATAAGCTGACCAAAAGATATTGTCGATGAGTTGATTGTTATTATGAAATAAGATTTATTTCTGTTTTTGTTTTGTCTGTAATAATAACAAAGGAAATAATGTAAGAAAGATTTCTTATTTATTAAAAACAAGAATTATTGATATTGCATAAAATCATAGAAGATGTGTAGAGTTCTTCTTAAATGCTTTGTTAAGTACTATAGGCTGTATAAGATGCAATAATTGTTGTGAAGTTTGATACAATAGTTGAATTAAAATTTAACAATATTAAATCTCACTTGATATGATACACCTATATTGAGTAAAGAAATTAATGTGTCATTTAGTGCTTGTGATATTGGTACATTTTTATTTCCTTAAATTGGTGTGCTTAAGTTTGCAATCATTTCTATCTATAAAGTTTGTTAATTCTGAAAAACTATGAATTTGGAACAATTTTTTTTTCAAAAAAAATGAATACATAATTTTTTTGAGTGGGATTATTTTAAAATTGTACTAATTGCTAGATAATTCAGAATTTTCAATATTTTAATTGGTGTCATTTTTGTTCAGATTTCCTTTTGCTTCTCATTTTACCCTATTAAAATTGTAAAATGAAATATGTTTTTTTTACAAAATTAATGTTATTTAAAGAATTCATGTTCCAGCGATGGAACTTATTTTTTAAAAATTTATTATTATTATTTTTTTTTTTTTTGTTAAATGGAAACCACTTTATATTTTTCTGAAATTGATAATTTTAAATTAATCATGATAATGTATAAGTTTTTTTTTTGTTAAAACAATTATATCAAAATAAGTAATAATTATTCTTGTTATTTTTATAAAATTATACATTTTTACTAAAATACATTAATATAATTTATATTAATATATTTTTTGTGATTTATTACCATTAATGTAATTCAGTCTATTATAGGAGAGTTTGATAATTGAAAAACTTTTTAAAGTTGATAAAAATGTAAGCAATGAATTCCATTACTTTTGTTTCCTTTTTCCTACACTTATATTGGCACCCTTTGTTGATTTATACAACTCAAGTATGAATTCTAGCTTTGATCATTCAATTATCCATTATTATTTTTCATATATAGAATTTTATTTTGATATGTGTATTTTAAAATTTTTTAACCATGTTGAGCAGATCAATATTTAGTAATTTTTTCTGTCAAAGATGTTTTTTTATTTCATTTTGATAGAAACTAGTTCTGGGGTTTGTAATGTTAATCCAAAGTGATTTCTTTAAAATTAATAAAAAATATGAATATGCATTAACTTCTTACTAATAGTTATCTGTTTAAACTAAATAGCATTTTTAAATTTCCTAATAATTGTATTTTAATATGTAATGTTAATGTGTAATTATACATATACAGGAAGATTCTAATTCCATCTCAAAAATTCCAATCTATGAAATAAGAAAAATGCACAAGTTACATAACATCAAAATGCATTCATTTTTCATTAAAATTTTTTTTTCTCGCTTTTGTTATATTATAGGTCAAATGCATTCTGTTTTTTAATGATTTGTAGTTACTTTTTCAAATATAACTTTAATTATATTTTGTATATAAAATAACAGCAAATGATGCTTTTTAAAATTAGAGCAATGAATTATAATATTAGCATTGCAGAAGGCTATCTAAGCATTCTATATTATGAAATTATGACATACAAATGAAATATTTAGTAAGTAATTTAACAAGTTACAGATAAGTTTTTTTTTTTTTTTTTTAAATAAAATTGAAGAACATCTAATTAAAAAGTAATAGTATTTGCAAATTCCAATCATTTTTATTAATTTTTACATCATGAATCATTTAAATTTATTTTAAACTTATTGTTTCATTTTTATTTCAATTTAATTGTGTTGTTTATTTATTTATTTGTATATCATGAAGGAATTTATTAATTCCAACACAGCTCAGATATAAATATTTATAATTGTTCAAAATCATTTTTAAATTTTAGTCATGGTTGAATTTTAATGAGCAAAAAGTGATCATGAATTTGTAACTAAATCAAACCTTATTAATTTTAAAATGATGATAATGTATAGTTTACTTATTGTAGTTTTTAATTTTGGGAATTTGGTTATATTCCAATTAATAGTTAAACCCAATGCTATGAGAATATATACACAAGTTTGTAATTTTTGTTGATTTATTAGTAAAACATTTGAGAGTTCTAGATTTAATACAGAATTCTCTTTAGCTCTCATTATGGCAAACATGTATGTAGACATCAAAAGCACATCATCCATCTCATTATTCAACATTTGTTAGGATCAGACAAAGGTCCTTTTATGGGAAAGTGCTTTGTTTTTTTATTCTCAGTAAATACAGCTAAAATAATTGATATAACTTGATTTTACAAATATTGGAGATATTAAATTGCATAGGAATGCTGATGGGTCTACATACAAAGAACAAAAACTTGTTAAATGTAGGCTTATTTTTTAAAATTAATTGCTAAATTTTGTATACTTATCGTTTGATATATTTGAAATGAATTGTTTGATGCATTGAATTATATTTGGATTAATATTATTTTTGAAGTATTTTCTGGAATATCCTTTTTGATTGATTATGTCTTGAAAACTATCCATAACTTGCTGATTTTTTTCACTTTTTGTTGGGTAGATAAATTTTTGTAAAAAATGAGAATCTATAATATTAGAATAAGTTTCACAACTGAACTATTGAAAAAAATTGATGTATTGTTTGAAAAATCCTATAATTGACTGTTTGTTGCTGATTTCTTTTGTAAATCAGTCATCTATAGAATTTGTTTATAATACTAAATTCTATTGACAGGTCACAGTGTTTATTAATCAAGAATAATTTAAATTCTTTTTCAAGTAAAATATTTGTATTCCTTCCATGGAAGCTGTCAATGCATTCATACATTTTAATGATTTTTGAGATTCATGTGTTTATGTATAAATTATATTTTAAATTTACAGTTTTTAAAGAATATATTAATAGTTATTGATTAAAATATTAAAGAAATTTCTTCCATTAATATTTTGTTGAATAATTAAATATTACAGTGAAGCTACTACTGTCGAACTTCATAAAGATTCCAAATGGTATCAAAGTTGGCAGAACTTCCGAGATAACAATCAGTATGTAAATAGTAAGTGAAAAATCATTATTTTTGTTGATATTTTATGTTAAATGGTGTAATAAATTCAATTTTGTTTCCATTTTAGTTGATTTTTCATATTTAAAAGTTTTAATTTAGAATAATGATTATTAAAGTTATAAAAAATAAATATATAAACATTGTATAGAACAATTCAGGAAAAATTACATGTTTTAAACTTGTGCAAGTCCTGAAAATCAGTAAAAACCCCTGAAGTTTGATTATTTTTTCGAAGGTTTTAGAAAATAATGGTTAACATTTCAAAATTTTTCATTTCTTGTTTAGACATTTAGTTTTTTGCTTGAAAGTTATCTGTTTCAATAATTTTTTTTATTTACAGTTTGAAATTTCTGATGAAATTAATTGAAAAATGTTATTAGTTTTTGGTGTTTCCCTGTTCCTTATTAGAAAGAATATACTAATATAATGTAGAAAGATTCTAGTCAAAAAACACCGTATTGATTTTTTAAGTGTTTTCAAATTCACTTAAAAAGTAAATCGAACAAAGTTATTGCAATGCACTTAAACTTAAAACATTTCATATTTAGACTCGTGAACTGGAGTAAAAATTAAATTGTGTTTTTTAAAAAAAAATGCAGTACTTTTGAAATTATCTAATGTATCTGACATTGATATTCATATTCCTGTTAATTTTTACAAAAGTTGTTGTGACTTTATGAATTAATGCAAATAATCTAATTTTTGGTTTTCCATAGATCATGAATATATCAATTTATCTTTGCTAAAATCAACATAAATTGTCATTTTTTTCACTTTCTGTACTAAATTTTTCTGCATTATGTAAAAAAAAAATAAAAAAAAATTGACAACTTGAAAAATGTATAATTTCTATTCAAAAATGAATTATTTTTGTTGAATTTGATATTTTATTGATCAATTTCTTTTTCTCTGAAGTATTTTTAAAGTTGGATTAGTTTTGTTTTCAGCTCTTTAAAAAAGATTTTTCAAATATTACAAACCAAATGAATGAAGTCTTGATTGGTTCTATGTAAATTGATTGAGTAGAGTTAAATTTCTAAAAATTTGTGTGCTGTATTTACTCTAACTTGGGTAAATTTTTAGATCCATCAAGAACAATAGTATTTTTCTATTTTTGTTCACAAAAATGTTTTAGAAATTCGATTGCAAAAATAAGGAAATAAAAATAGTTATGATGTATTATTCTGAAGTTCTTTCCCAATTAAAGTAAATCAAATCACTTTTATTATTCCTTTTAAATTGTTGTTATAAAAATTTGTAGTGTAAGTTATTAAAATATTTTGTATGAATTTTATGTTTGCATGTGTAATTTTCTGATATTTATTTAGAATCTTTTCCTTTTGTATGAAAAGGTTAGCAGATATATCAGAATGTGACTTTGATTTGAAAGAATTGTTACCTTCTTAATTTGAAATCATTCATAAGTTCGATTTTAAAATTTTACTGAAAGTTATTTTAATCCATTGGATAAAACTGTTACTTATGGAAAATAATTTGCTTTTATTCTTTTATTGTCTTATCTTTGCTGGATGTAAGTTTTCTGTAAATAAATATGTTATACAAAAGCTTTAAAAAAATCAATTATGTGTCTTAATGTATTATTGATTTCAAGATTAAAACAGTGCAATTGTTAACAGTGCAACAACTAGTTCTACTGCTGTTGGATATATTTATTAAATTTTGATGAACAAAAATAATGCACATCCTGTAATAGTGGGAAGCAAGGTTCTATTGAATAAAATTTATGAATTTGAAAAAGAACATATTAAAAGTAATGCAAATTTAATAAATCATTGGTAGAGCATATCAAAAAAGCTGAAAAAATTGAAAAATTAATATTAATTATTGTGAAGCAAAATTTATTATAGTCTTAATACTATGCTGAAAGAATAAATTTAAAAAATTGGAAATCATTGAATTCATATATTTGTCTTGTTTTGTCTAAGTTTTCTCATTGTAACAGAAATTGTATTTATGCATCTTTTTAAAAACATATAAGAAAATTAAAAAAATGTGAATGTATTATTTAGAATTTTGATTATGTAAATGAAGTTGTTTTTATATTAGCTATAAATTTATTTAATAACTTTGAAATTTTAAATTTAGATTGAATAAAAAAAACTATTCATTTTTACCACTAATAATCATTTAAAAATATGCATATATACTTATATAAATGTTTGGCTGAAAAAGTTTATAGTTACAATATTTATTATTTATGTAAATAATATCAGCTCCTATAAATATTTAATGATTATTTAGAAAACTTTGAAACTCTCTAGGAAGTAGTTTATTGAGAATCTAATCTGAATTTTGTATGAACTAAAGTAATTTGTATACATAATAAAGAGGCATGGAAAGTCAATATTATGATTTGTACATTAGTCAAACTTTGTACTTGATTATTTAAATGTACATATTTAGATTACATTTAGAAAATTTATTTTATTTATATTTCTTGTTTTTATATTTGCAGAAGTTTTTGATTGGAAAATGAAATATGATGAAAGTGATAATCCAGTTGTTAGAGCATCTCGCCTTTTGACTGACAAAGTCACTGATCTCTTTGGTACTTTTGCATTGGAATTATATATTTCTATAATTTTAACACTTTGCAAATTATGTTATTCTTTTTAACAAACCATATTTTAGATTCAGCTTTTAGAATTCAGTTTAAGAGAATTGTATAAATTTAAAATTGTGTACTAGGAAACATTTGTTATAAGGTTTCATAGTAAAAAAGTTTTTGATCGTTTCTAGTTTATCAAGAGTTATATTTCAAGATTAGAAATGTTTTTCTAAAAATATAAATGAGAGCAGGAAAATTAAATTTTATTTAAAGAAAGAAAGAAACATTTTTTAAAACGCTTCTTTGGCTTAGAAAATAATTCATATATAAAATATTTAACATAACCATTATTGTGTATATTTTATAACAGGATTTCCACAAATTTTGAGGATCAGGATGGTAAAAAGTGGCTAGAAAAATTTTTGACAATTGTCAGGAAAGTATGGATGTTTCATATTTCTGCTAGAAAATATTAATGCATTTAGCATAAAATAAAAAATATTAGAAGAAATGATTTTCTTTGAGTGAATATTATCTAACTTTGTCTTCAATAAAGTTATGCTACATTTTATTTCTCTTGTATATCATTCCATAAATATTCCAATAAAAGAATTTTGTGAGTGTATATTTGGATTATATGGCACAAATATTTTTCAAATATTTTAGCACACTGCTAAATTTAATGATTGTTCCTGGATTTTCTAAATTTTAGACAAATTTTTTTAAAAAAAGTAATTTTGAAAAATAATGAAAATTATCTATTTCTAAAACAAAGCCATTATTTTCTATTAGTTTCTTATATCAGATTTTTAATGATTCATTATTTTTATCATAAATACTTTTTTTAGTTCTTTGCATATTTTATTAAAAAAAAATATTTATTTAGTTGGTACACCTTGATTTCCATGGCAACTGGGATGAAAATGACACCTAGATTATCGCCAGGCTACAATCACTTACACATAATTTGTGTCTTGCATATCTAAGTGGTTGCTTTCAATATGAAATTAAAAGGATTGTCTTTTCTATACAATTTTCCTCAGTTTTGAGTGTTTTTTTCATAGTTCGTCAATTAATTCCAATGGTTGTGAACTCAATATGTACCATTTGTGGTTATTATTCATATTCATAAAATAACTTTGATAATAAAGACTTTTATTTTATTGGATTTCTAGTTTAATATTTTGCATTGATTGTTTGGAAGTTAAATGTCTAAGCATTCTCCTCACCCTCATATAAATATAATGTTTAGTGAATATTTAAAAATCTATCTGAATAATAATAATAAATTGGAAAATTGGATTTAAAGTAAAATAGGCAACAAACAAATTTTTAAAATAGGGATAAATATTTTTTTGCGAAGTTCCTCAAGTTTTAAAGTCATTAAGATTATCATTAGATTTAAATGTTAGTTCATTCAATTAACTAAACTAAAATAAAATTTAATAGCTAATTGGCCATACTCTTAATTGTACTATAAAAATATGCTTAGAAAAGTTGGACTGAGTATTGAAAAATTAAAAATTTTATGCTAAAATTACTCATTTTTGAAATTGTTATTAATTAAATTTTTGTTATGAGTAAAATTAGATTTTGATATTCTGTAAAATTATTTCTTAATAGCATGACAATACAGTTAAGTACTGTAAATAATTTTATTTATTAAAAACTTGCCTTAAAAGAACTTAATTTTTCAGAAAATGTCCAATACTATTATGTGATTAATTAAATTGATTATTTAGAGTGATATTTAAATTTATTAAAAATAAATATACTCCTCAAACAAAATCGGTAATTTAGGAAGCAGACTTTATATAGCATATAAAATATTTTATCTATTTTACAATGCTTTAACCAATTATTAGTATAAATCATGCTTTTAATCATTTATTGCTCTCTGATTCATTTGATTAAAGATATAGTATGAATTTTTTAAAAGATATTCTTGGTGCATGTATGTGCACACTTTATTATTTTTTTTAAAATATTACATTACAATTAAAATATTATTTCTGAAACTTAAGATTCCTTCCATTTGCTGTTAAATTTTAAATATGCAAACTTTATACATTTTTACTTAAATTCAAATCTTCTTGTAAATTTTTAATATTTTTAAATTTTTATTTGATACTATGTATAATTTTTTATTGTAATTTTACTTTTCATTATTTTAAATCTTCGCAGATATGCTTAATTTAATTAAACTTGTGAAACAGTAAAATAAAATGTTTACAGAATCATTTTTTAAATTCTTATTCAATAATTGAATTATTGCAAATCATTATTTTTTTAAACTTTAAAAATATACCAAAATTACAATTTGTTTGTATAAAGGGACAAAAGAATATTTTCTTTCCTTTAAATTAAATTTTGGAACAATTTAGATTTACATTGAAAGTTAATTTTATTTAACACTTTTATGTAATTGATAATTTCTGACATATATCAGGAAATAATGTAAGGATTCTTTCAGGATTTCAAGTTTGCAATGCTTAACTCAATCTTCTAAATAATTACATCATAATCACTACAGAACATTATTCACTCTGATTTTAATATAGACATCACTTGATACCATATCATTGTAATGAGGAATATTTCAATCTAATGCAAGCCCTTGAATTGATTTTTAATATTATCATTATTTACCATTCATAAAATTAATAATCACTATGATTTTTTTTAAATTCTTAATTATTTATTATATATATTTTTAGGTGGACTTTTTCAAAAAACAGAACTTTCTGAGGTTTTGACTGAGATTGTAAAAATGGACCCCTCCTTTGACAAAGACGCATTTATTAAAGAATGTGAAGTTGAAATTATACCTAACATTCTTGAAGTAAGATGTAGACTGAAATAAATATGAGTTATTTTTAAAAAATTTTTTTATTTATGATTATAATAATTTCATGATTAAAAAATGACTATAATTTCATGTATTTAAAGGTAAAAATTATTTTCTATTTTGTAATTTTTATTTTTACTAAGTTAATTTTTCAATATTTTTAATCTTTATTTGTAAGTATTATAGATTTTTGTACATTATTAATGACATTATGTTATTCTTAGGCTATGATTAGAGGAGATCTAGAAATATTAAAAGATTGGTGCTATGAAGCAGTAAGATATGATTCTGTTTAAATTATTTATTATCAAATTTTAAATATTTATAACTGTATAAATGTAATTGTATTTTTTCAGGCTTTTAATGTGATATCTGCCCCAATTAAAGCTGCCCAGAGCTTAGGTTATCATTTTGATTCAAAAATACTTGACATTAGTCATATTGATGTAAGTTTTCATATTTTACAATTCAGTTATTTTTCATTAAATGATTTGATGTATATATTGAAAGAAATATTAAAAATTAAAATTATTACATTTTTCTGCTATTTCATATTTTTTTAGTATGCCATTAATTAATCTTTAATAAATTCAATTCTCATGTTTCTAAGTTAAACTAAAAAAGTTTTTTGAAATATTTTGTTAAAACTAATGGAAATCATAAAAAATCATTTATTGTTGTTAAGGTTAATTTAAAAAAGGAATGTTTAAAAAAGAGTCAAGTAATTGACTTTGCAAAAATTTATAAAACTTTATTATTTTTTAAAGTCATTTTGAAATAGAGAGGGAGGGGTGTCATGTTAGTGTAAATGTCCTGGAATGATTAAGATTGAATAAAAGAGCTGGAATACAAACACATTATTCCATGAAATAATTATTACTTTGATAGCCATTTTCTATAGGCAAAGTAATTCTTTACAACATATTTACATAGTTTGACTTATATGTGTATTTATCTTTGATATAACATTCATTTCAAATTCTTTCTGTAGAATTTTTGTCTATTAATCTTCTGACATTCTTTTTATTATTACATATATTTAATTTTGTCTTAGGTTCTGTAGCTCATATTTTATAATATTTACCAATTTTTAAAATGTTGCTTTGGTCTGTGCTCTTAACATGAAGTATGTTTTTAATTAAAATGTAAAACTAAAATTAAAATACTGGGATGACTAAAATCCACAAATATAATTAAAATTAACCTCTGAAAAGATTAAAAATAAAAAAGAAACTTGTTAAATTGCCAAGTTAATCATGCGCATTTTTCGATCACACAATTTTGTATGTAATACAATTAGTTACAAATATTGTGCAAGCAAATTTCCTTCCCTCTTAACATAGAAATAATTATTTGAGTTAAACTTGTAGAAAAGAAATTAACAAAATAGCCATAAGTATTTAGTACAATTTAAAAATAAAATTGTGTAAATGTTTAGAATATCTAAAAGATGTCATTTTATAATTGCTTAAAATTAAAAATAATAGATAGAAAAATGGTTGTGTTCTTTTTAATGCACAAGCATTCCTTTTTTTTTTTTAAATCTAAACACAGAAATATGTATGTTTGCTGTTTATCAGTAGAACTATCATAAGTTATGTATAGTAAAAGTATACTATTCATTTTAAAAACAAAAATCACAAAAATAAACTGATAGTAATAAAGGATATGCTTGTTAGAAAGTCATATTTTTGATTAAATACTTGTTATTACTTACACTAAAATTTTACTTATACTTTTAAATATCTTATGCTAATATTTATAAATAATTAGGCATAAATAAGTCCTTTTATGGCTTATTTCCATTCAAAGCTTTAGTTGAACCAAGAGAATTTAATGAAATGTTTGTTATTAATCAGCTGAACAATTAAAAATTTTATATTGTTTAAAAAGATAATTATTAATATGATAATTGCTCTACAAATTTGCCTAGTAATAAAATTTGGAATCAACATATATCTGAGTTGTATGTAAAGAATGAACCATTTATAATTAATAAAATAATTTCATTTAAGGTAGATTGAAGTAATACAATTAAACTATGTAAAATTTCGGATATTTTTTAATTGCATTTTTTAAATTTATTATGGGAAATTTCAAATTTCAAGTAAAATAAAAAATAATTTCATTTAATATTTCTCATAATTAACTATTTTTTAAAGTTTAAAAAGGGGTCAAAGGCTTAGGAGCAGGAATTTGCTATAATTTCATAATTAATTACTTTTAGTGGAAAAAGAATTTTATACTGAGACAATTCTCAAATGCTATTCTTTTCATTGTTATTTTTAGTGCTATTGATTAATTTCAAATTTTAAGAATATCTTTTAAAGGTTTAGCAAAAAATGTACTTGTGAAGATTATATTAATTAGAATAATTTATCAATAAATTCGATCTCAAGTTGCATTTAAAATCTAAAAGTAAACTTAAAAATTAATAGAAAAAAAAATTTCTTTGCTGTTAATTTTGAGTATTTAGAAATTACAATTTTCTTAATAGAAAAAGTAAACTGCTATAAAAATATAAAGGAAAATATGTATTGCTGGTTTAAAACAAATATATTGAAGACTTCACCTTAAATTTCTGTAGTATTTATTACTAATTTTTCTGTTATTATAAATTATTATATTATCATCTTGAACTTTTTATTTTGTGATTTTACCTATTTTATTGTTATATCATTGTTTCATGGACATCTTGTTTTTAAATGTATTTATTATTTTTTTTACAAGCTTAAATTCATTTTTTTATTTATAAATTGTATTATTTAACATATATTGAGTTATGCTAAATATTCAAATTTCCTGTTTTTCATGGAATTCACAAAATTAACTGGTTTCCATGTTCATAATAAAACAGGAAACTGTTCAATGGTGTGGAAAATTATAAAAGAATTTATTCGTAAAATACTAATTCTTAAATAGTTAAAGTTAATAAATAGGATAATTTTTCTGAGCAGTTAACAGTTTCGTGTTTACAGGTTTGAGAAAAATCGTCTTATTTTATAAGTTTTGTAAAAATAGTAGTTTAAATATTTAGCATAATTTCAAATATACTTATTCAGTTACTAAGTTTGTTGCACTAATGCATAAATTTGTAGTCTAAGACTATTTTGATGATACTGTGTGGCAACACATCAGACATGTACCATTATGGCATTATGTAGTAGCTTCCCTAGGCAAGTTTAGTTTTTCTGCTAATCAGTTGCAAACATGTCTTGATAACTGCAAATAGCGTTCAAATTGAAAATGGGTGCAGTGATTCGTTTTTTATGGGCAGAAAGGTGCAATTGCTTGTAAATTTATGGGCAGTTTCATGAAGTGTATGGTGAAAATGCAAATGTCACAACAAGCTATCGTGAAATGATGTAACATGTTTGAGAATGGATATACAGATATTGCGGATATTGAGCGCGGGAAAAGACCATTAACTGTAACAAGTTGAGTAAAGCTCACATAATTAAATGATTCTTGCAAACAAGACTCATAATAATAGATGAATTCTCAATGAAAGATTTCATCTATTATTATGCATCATAATAAACAGATGCATAATAATAGATGAAATTCCATGAGAGCTGGATACTTCTCATGAAAGAATGCATACAATTATTGTCGATTACTTTAAATTTTGTAAAGTTTGTGCTCAATGGTGCCACGTCTATTGAAAAAGGAACATAAAGGAAAAACCTTTTGTAAAGTGCATCTGCATTTCCGCCAACCTTACTAAACGGAAGGAAATGAGTTTTTGTACAAATTTGGAGATAAAACTTTATGAAACTGAGATTCACCATTTCTCACCTGAAATGAAACATAGCTTCTTGAGTAGAAGCATTTCAGTTTTCCGACATGAACAAAGTTTCAAACTGCAGGAAATGTGGTAATGATGCTGTTTTACAACAGAGAGGACATCATATATACAGAGTTCATGCTAAAGGGTTACACAATTAATGCATCTTCTTATTGTGAAACACTGAAATGATTGCGAAAATCGCTTAAAAATCGATGTGCCTGGTAAACTGTCGAAAAGCATTGTGTTCCTGAATGACAATGCAAGACTGCATGCAGCAAAACAAATGTGCAAACTTCTAAAAAAGTTTAGGGAGAAGTGTGGAATCTCCCTCCATGTAGCCCAGATCTTTCACTTCCTGACATCCTTGGGTTTGGTCCCATGAAACAAAAACTTTCAAAGCGACAGTACCATTCGGATGCCCAAGTGAAAGCTACAGTCCAACAATGGTTATCGAACATTGGAAATGATTTCTTTGTATGATTGTTTTGAACGATGCATTCTCTTTCAGATGTTTCAATAATTTACCTGCTAGCTCTTAGCATTCTTGATTGCTTTTTTTATGTGATAATAAAATAAAAGTATAAAATAAAATTAACTATATTTAATTATTTTCATTTTGAATCCCTACTTTTTTTTAAGTGTTAGATATCATATTTTTAAAACGTCTATAAACTTCAAAACAAACAAAATTTAAAAATGTTTTTACAAAATCAAGTTTTGTTTTTATTATAAATGCATATTTAGTTTTAAATTAATATACACATAAAAAATTATTTTATGATTTTTATACAAAACTACATACTTAAAGTGCTAAAAGCCTAAATGTTATTCAGTGTTTATTTTGATAATTATTCAAATATAAAAGGGTAATTTAAGCTGTAAATGAAATAACTACTCATTAATAATTTTATAAAAAAGAAAACTGAAGTTATTAATTAAAATAAATGATTTCCATTCACAATAAACTTCATATGTGAATATCCATTAATTATGCTACAACATCTGAAATTTATGTTCTTAATTATGACTATAGTATGGTAGAAAAATTTTCAAAATTGATAACATTAAGAATATTTGTGCATAATACTTAAAATGTTTCATCATTTAAAAGTACTTTCTATACTTTAAAAGGTAAATGAGAAATATAAATGTATTAAATTTCAGAAAATGTACAGTTATGATTTTTTAACATGATTTCAAAATATATTTGAAAATTGAGTATTTTTCTTTATTGTTAAAGATTTACAGTGGCATATTTTTTGTTTATCCTTTAAGTTTCCTCTTTTGTGTATGATATTACATAATCAATTACATAATTTAATTGTATTTTTATTTTGTGAAATTTATGTTATAATATATTTTTATAGCTTGCAATGGGAAAAATGATGGAACAGGGACCTGTTCTAGTTCTGACGTTTCAGTCCCAACAAATTTCTGTTGTACGAGACTCTAAAAATAATGTCATTGAAGGAGATCCTGTAAGTTCATTATTGGTTTATGTACTTAAATTAATATTTGCATAGCTTTATCTTACTTGCCCACTTGTAGTGTTTAGACTTACTTTATATGTGTACTTACATGTATGTATATAATTACTGACGCAACTTGTGTTTCATCTTGTTTTTGCTCAATGGTCATTTTTTTGTACACAAGGGCTACTGTGTACAAAAAAATGTATTTGTACACAATACTAGGATCTATAAACTAAAATAATTCTGATCAACTGCAAACACCCAAATAATAAATTAGCTTTATTTTTAAAATTTTCATTAAAATTGATCTTAAAGGAATTTATTCTTAAGTTTTGATTGTTTAGTTAGACATGAGCCTGATTATAACTAAACGGGAAAAACTTTGAGTTCACAAAAATGGCAAAAAAAAGTACTTGAAAACCTGTCACAAAATTTCTCACATCATCCTCAAATTGTGATAAGCAATCAAATAATTTTAAATTTGGATTCTGTTTTCATTGTCTAATGAATTTAAAATGATCATAAACTGAATCAGTTTTAAAGCTAATTTGAAATTTAAAAAAAAAAAAATTGTTCATAACAGTTAAAACTATTAAAACTGTATATGATTTGATAATTGGCTGTTTTATAGATAGTTCAATGCTGTTAAAAATTGAGGTTATTTTTAGATTGAGATAATTTATCCCAATATATAAATAACACAATATATCAGTAGAAAGGACCCATATAAACAGACTTATAAATTCTAAATATTTACTATATATTTTTTAATTAATTAATCTAAAAGAACTAATATTTAAATGAAATCAAATCTATTTGTTGATTTATTCAATGTTCCTGAAAATCATTATTTAAAATTCTAATAAAAATATTTACATTTCTCTAATTTCTATCATTAAAAAATATTGGAAAGTAAAATATGTGTATAATAGTAAGTATAACATATAAGTTGACAATATTTGTTTATCATGTAATTGTTAATATCTCCTGCAAAAATTTCTGGAATTTAACTCTTGATAATCTGATTCCTGGTATTCAAGTATGTAAATATTATGGTTAGTTGGGGAAAATATTTAATTAGAAAATCCTGTTCAATTTACTTTTATTTCAGTGGCAATAATTTTATTCTCAATATGAACATAATCTAATGTTTAAGTTAAATGAAATGTGTTTACATTTTTCTCTTTCCGTAACATATAAAGTTAATGCACTTTTAATTCACAAATAATTTTTATATTATTAGGTAGACCAAAGTACTACATATGTAATAATTTTTTTTAATTTTATCTAGTTTTTGTAATAGAAAAATTTCAGTCAGTCAGTAAACAAATTAAATTTTACACATCTGAAATTGATAGAAAATATTTTGTTATTGTTGCATTATTGTAATTGTAATTGTTTTTTTTTTTGTTAAGACAAATGGTATGTGGACATTTAACTGGGGCAGTATGTACTATGTAGTTCAAGAAATAATATAAATTATAGAGGGATTAAAATTTGCTCATATATTTTGTTGCAACAAGAGTATAATTGTGAAAAATTAAACAGAAAGTGTGAAATTATAAAATGTACAGCAAAAGTTCTTAAGTATTGTTAATTACTCCAGTATTCCAAAGTTCCATGATCCTCTTTGCAAAAACATACTTTTGTGCCAAGATTTTGCATTCTGTTCAACAAAGTATTCTGTAATATTGGTAATGAAGAAAGTAAAAAAAAAAATGTTAAACATGGTGATAATACCTCTAATTATTTGATATTTCATTTTTTCTGAAGCATGAATACAAAAATTTAAACAATTCATCGAGCTTGAAGGAATATGAAAATGATGTTTGATGTGATAACATTGCCTGATCAAATTTATGTTAATGGGGCTTCTAATGAGATTAGTGTTTTACATTTTTATTTTCCTGTAAAAGCATTATTTTTGTTTAGTTTTTTAGAATATTATAAAAAATTGTTCGTGAGAATAAAAACATATTATGTTATCTAAAATATTTCACTTTAATAAAAAACTGTTTTTTATTGTGGTGTTTCAATTGTTTTCCTTAATTTTAAAATCAGTGTAATTTTTTTCTCAATCTACTTAAATGATATATTGTGTTGATTATTCAGATATCGATTTTAAAGTAATAAGGATAATTCTGTGAAGTACATATGTTTTATAAACAATGTACTACAATTCATGTTTTAAAAATTGTAAAATATACAATCTTTTTGCATTTTATATAGTTCTATTCATGGAATTTCTTTTTAATGAAAATATAATTTAATTAGAATTAGTTAAATGAAACATAATTTTACACTGCAGGTCTGTGTAAGGAAAAAAAATGTATGATAACAATTAAGGAGTATTATTAAATGTACTTAATTGTTATTCACTAATTCATTTGCTAGAGTGAATGGAAAATTTTTTCTTAATAAATTAAACATAAAGTTTAATCATGGTTAGGTATAGATAACATTTTTTATTTACATTTTTTTAAATTCATATTTAAATTTCTGATTTGATTTCAAGATATTGAATTATGTTTTATATTTCATGTCAGGCTATTAATTAATATCAGATGTAAATTAAATAAACGGCATTTTAACTATATTTGAAATTTGTTGTTAAAATAACAGTTGTTTTAAAGAAGATACTTTATTTAAGATGTTTTCTCAATATTTTATATCTTTTATAAATAATTTAAAAGTAAAAACTAATTCTTCAATATTGTATTCAAAAACTATTTGCATTTAATCCCACTTAATAGGACACCTGTCACAAAATTTTATCATTTATTTTACCAAAATTTGTTTTTAATAATTCACAAGATTAATTTAAATTTGATCTATGAAATTTCGTGTCATCAATTATATGGAGTTCATTGATAAATAACCTCACAAACATATGAGGACCCAAGCATTGTATGATATGCCACTACAAATTTTATGCCCAAAAATTCTTATGAGGGATCATTCTATTTAGGAATGTTTGTATCTTTTAGATGAAATAATTTAAATCTCAAAGATTCTATTTCTTCTAATAGTACATCAAGTTTGACATATTTTTTAATCTTGAAGAATTGTAAAACGTCAACGCTTTTTCTGAATTCCCAGTATCCTGTCATTCAAAAATTATCTATGCAAGCCATTTCAGCAAAGAGTATTAATTCACTAATTTTGAAATTGGAAAAATTGTGTGGATACTACTATACTCAAATTTTCTAAAATATTCAATAATTTTTGAAGTATTTATGTAGTTCTTGAACATATTAAGCAATGAATAAAAAGCCTGGTATATTTTCATTTGAATACTTTCTGCAAAGTTTCCATGTTATTCTAGTGAGGAAGTATGCATGTATTTTATGAATTAGGTTACACAAAGTTAGTATGCTGAATGTTAATATAAGTGGAGTGTAAGAATGTTTCATAATGAATTAAGTAAAGTAGAAAAGCAACAGTTCATTCACTACTTGAAAAAGCTTTTTTAATACAAATTTAGCTGGTTCATCTTAAAAGACAGTAAATCTCACTAGCTTCTCAAAAACCATATTTAAAGTTCTAAAAAGTTGGAATGAGAACTCACAATCCTTGTCTAAATGTTATAACTGCAACTGTAATAATTTTCCAAGATCATGGTTAGCATTGACTTTGACAAATTGTACTACAAAACAGGTATTCTACTGTGTTTCAAATGACAAAATTCGTCAACCAAGGCTTTTAAAAATGGATTTCCTCTCAAATTATATACAGAAAATTATAATGCATAAGAATGTGTGTGTTAGAGAACCACTTATTTCTTCGTGAGATGCAAAATTTCATTTGCTGTGATGTCTGTAAAGAAGGTATTGAATGTCTGATGATTGAAAATGGGTAATATGGTCAGATGAATTATGTTGCACTTTATTTTATACTGAGAAAGTTGATATTTCTAGAGAGCACCATGAATTCATTTTGCCATACTTGCACTTTTAAAAGGTCTAGGTATCATAATAAGGGGAATGTTCTTTTGTCATAGAAATGGTTTTCCAGAGTTCCTTAAGGGTAAACAAATAGACATAAAATACTTAGATAATCATAAAAATACACTATGTTATATATTGCCCTAAGAAATGTTCTCTTATATTGCTCAAATTTATTATCACTTGAAAAAGTTAAAAAATACATCAAAAATAATTTCTTATTGAATCTTATATTCATAGTGGATAGAGTATTTGATATTCATAAATGCATCATCCATCTTGAAGAAAAAAAGTCCTTGAGGCTGAGTTTGTTGTAATATGTAAAAAATTTCATAACTATCTCATATAACTTAAAACCATTATGTGGGATTTAGTGTGATGGTTTGTAAATATATGAAAAATTTCATTCGTTCATCTATGTTTTGTATAATTTCATCTGTAGATAAAAGTTTCAAGGTATAAAAAATTTGCAACAAAATGAGAAACTTCATTTCTGTTTTGTGTTTTGTTTATGCCATAGAAATATAAAACACAATTTTTGTGCAAAATTAAAAATATTTTATTTTTTCTCTTAAATTAAATTATTTTTATGATTGTCTTCAGTACCACAGATTTTAAATTATAATGTTAAAAGAACAATAGTATAATGTATTAATTTTATCATATTTTGATATTTTAATGTATACATTCCATTCATTTGTTACTTTCAACTTGCCTTAATATTCAGATCATTTGATATTTTGTTTGATTCCAAATTACATTATTGATAATTAATGGTGTTTTAATTGTCACACAGTAGTTAAAAGATTTTCAGAACATGTGATTAAAAATATCGTTTTATATTGATGTTTATTGAAAACACATTAAAATATAATTTGTTTATAAATATCTACTTTTTATACAAAATTAACGTTTTGATAATTCTCAGGCAACTGAAAAGAGAGTATAGATTACACAAAAT
>JAPDSC010073621.1:67346-90026 GCA_026290005.1 Latrodectus geometricus | reverse complement strand
AATTTGATAATAAATAATTTAAACAGAATCATATCTTACTGCTTCATAGCACCAATCTTTTAATATTTCTAGATCTCCTCTAATCATAGCCTAAGAATAACATAATGTCATTAATAATGTACAAAAATCTATAATACTTACAAATAAAGATTAAAAATATTGAAAAATTAACTTAGTAAAAATAAAAATTACAAAATAGAAAATAATTTTTACCTTTAAATACATGAAATTATAGTCATTTTTTAATCATGAAATCATAAATGAAAAAAAATTTTTAAAAATAACTCATATTTATTTCAGTCTACATCTTACTTCAAGAATGTTAGGTATAATTTCAACTTCACATTCTTTAATAAATGAGTCTTTGTCAAAGGAGGGATCCATTTTTACAATCTCAGTCAAAACCTCAGAAAGTTCTGTTTTTTGAAAAAGTCCACCTAAAAATATACATAATAAATAATTAAGAATTATAATGATAATATTAAAAATCAATTCAAGGGCTTGCATTAGATTGAAAAATTTCTCATTACAATGATATGGTATCAAGTGATGTCTATATTAAAATCAGACTGAATAATATTCTGTAGTGATTATGATGTAATTATTTAGAAGATTGAGTTTAGCATTGCAAACTTGAAACCCTGAAAGAATCCTTACATTATTTCCTGATATATATCAGAAATTATCATTTACATAGAAGTGTTAAATAAAATTAACTTTCAATGTAAATCTAAATAGTTCCAAAATTTAATTTAAAGGAAAGAAGATATTCTTTTGTCCCTTTATACAAACAAATTGTAATTTTGGTATATTTTTAAAGTTTAAAAAAATAATGATTTGCAATAATTCAATTATTGAATAAGAATTTAAAAAATGATTCTGTAAACATTTTATTTTATTGTTTCACAAGTTTAATTAAATTAAGCATATCTGCGAAGATTTAAAATAATGAAAAGGAAAATTACAATAAAAAATTATACATAGTATCAAATAAAAATTTAAAAATATTAAAATTTTACAAGAAGATTTGAATTGTAAGTAAAAATGTATAAAGTTTGCATATAATTTAAAATTTAACAGCAAATGGAAGGAATCTTAAGTTTCAGAAATAATATTTTAAATGTAATGTCATATTTTAAAAAGAATAATAAAGTGTGCACATACATGCACCAAGAATATCTTTTAAAAAATTCATACTAGATCTTTAATCAAATGAATCAGAGAGCAATAAATGATTAAAAGCATGATTTATACTAATAATTGGTTAAAGCATTGTAAAATAGATAAAATATTTTATATGTTATATAAAGTCTGCTTCCTAAATTACCGATTTTATTTGAGGAGTATATTTTTAATATATTTAAATATCACTCTAAATAATCAATGTTAATTAATCACATAATAGTATTAGACATTTTCTGAAAAATTAAGTTCTTTTAAGGCAAGTTTTTAATAAATAAAATTATTTACAGTACTTAACTAATGTATTGTCATGCAATTAAGAAATAATTTTACAGAATATCAAAATCTAATTTTACTCGTAACAAAAATTTAATTAATAATAATTTAAAAAATGAGTAATTTTAGCATAAAATTTTTAATTTTTCAATACTCAGTCCTACTTTTCTAAGCATATTTTTATGGTACAATTAAGAGTATGGCCAATTAACGATTAAATTTTATTTTATTTTAGTTAATTGAATGAACTAAAATTTAAAAAAAAATAAAAAATGATTATCTTAATGACTTTACAACTTGAGGAACTTCACTAAAAAATATTTATCCCTATTTAAAAAAAATTTTTTTGTTGCATATTTTACTTTAAATCCAATTTTCCAATTTATTATTATTATTATTCAGATAGATTTTTAAATATTCACTAAACATTATATTTATATGAGGGTGAGGAGAATGCTTAGACATTTAACTTCCAAACAATCAATGCAAAATATTAAACTAGAAATCCAATAAAATAAAAGTTTTTATTAACAAAGTTATTTTATGAATATGAATAGTAACCACAAATGGTACATACTGAGTTCACAAACACTGGAATAAATTGACGAATTATGAAAAAAACACTCAAAACTGAGGAAAATTGTATAGAAATGACAATCCTTTTAATTTCATATTGAAAGCAACCACTGAGATATGCAAGACACAAATTATGTGTAAGTGATTGTAGCCTGACGATAAACTAGGTGTCATTTTCATACCAGTTGCAATGGAAATCAAGGTGTACCAACTAAATAAATATTTTTTTTAATAAAATATGCGAAGAACTAAAAAAAGTATTTATGATAAAAATAATGAATCATTAAAAATCTGATATAAAAAACTAATAGAAAATAATGGCTTTGTTTTAGAAATAGATAATTTTCATTATTTTTCAAAATTACATTTTTTAAAAAAATTTGTCTAAAATTTGGAAAATCCAGGAACAATCATTAAATTTAGCAGTGTGCTAAAATATTTGAAAAATACTCTCATATAATCCAAATATACACTCACAAAATTCTTTTATTGGAATACTTATGGAATGATATACAAGAGAAATAAAATGTAGCATAACTTTATTGAAGACATGAAGTTAGATAATATTCACTCAAAGAAAATCATTTCTTCTAATATTTTTTATTTTATGCTAAATGCATTAATATTTTCTAGCAGAAATATGAAACATCCATACTTTCCTGACAATTGTCAAAATTTTTTCTAGCCACTTTTTACCATCCTGATCCTTAAAATTTGTGGAAATCCTGATATAAAATATACACAATAATGGTTATGTTAAATATTTTATATATGAATTATTTTCTAAACCAAAGAAGCGTTTTAAAAAATGTTTCTTTCTTTCTTCAAATAAAATTTAATTTTCCTGCTCTCATTTATATTTTTAGAAAAACATTTCTAATCATGAAATACAACTCTTGATAAACTAGAAACGATTAAAAACTTTATTACTATGAAATCTTATAACAAATGTTTCCTAGTACATAATTTTAAATTTATACAATTCTCTTAAACTGAATTCTAAAAGCTGAATCTAAAATATGGTTTGTTAAAAAGAATAACATAATTTGCAAAGTGTTAAAATTATAGAAATATATAATTCAAATGCAAAAGTACCAAAGAGATCAGTGACTTTGTCGGTCAAAAGGCGAGATGCTCTTACAACTGGATTATCACTTTCATCATATTTCATTTTCCAATCAAAAACTTCTGCAAATAGAAAAACAAGAAATATAAATAAAATAAATTTTCTAAATATGTACATTAAAATAATCAAGTACAAAGTTTGACTAATGTATAGAACATAATAATTTTGACTTTCCATGCCTCTTTATTATGTACACAAATTATTTTAGTTCATACAAAATTCAGTTTAGATTCTCAATAAACTACTTCCTAGAGTTTCAAAGTTTTCTAAATAATCATTAAATATTTGTAGGAGCTGATAATATTTACATAAATAATAAATATTGTAACTATAAACTTTTTTAGCCAAACATTTATATAAGTATATATGCACATTTTTAAATGATTATTAGTGGTAAAAATGAATAGTTTTTTTTATTCAATCTAAATTTAATATTTCAAAATTATTAAATAAATTTATAGCTAATATAAAAACAACTTCATTTACATAATCAAAATTCTAAATAATACATTCAAAATTTTTTAATTTTCTTATATGTTTTTAAAAAGATGCATAAAAACAATTTCTGTTACAATGAGAAAACTTACACAAAACAAGACAAATATATAAATTCAATGATTTAAAATTTTTAAAATTTATTCTTTCAACCTAGTATTAAGACTCTATAATAAATTTTGCTTTACAATAATTAATATTAATTTTTCAGCTTTTTTGATATGCTCTACCAATGATTTATTAAATTTGCATTACTTTTAATATGTTCTTTTTCAAATTCATAAATTTTATTCAATAGAACCTTGCTTCCCACTATTACAGGATGTGCATTATTTTTGTTCATCAAAATTTAATAAATATATCCAACAGCAGTAGAACTAGTTGTTGCACTGTAAACAATTCCTCTGTTTTAATCTTGAAATCAATAACACATTAAGACACCCAATTCATTTTTTTAAAGCTTTTGTATTACATATTAATTTACAGAAAATTTACATCCAACAAAGATAAGACAATTACAGAATAAAAGCAAATTATTTTCCATAACTAACAATTTTATCCAATGGATTAAAATAACTTTCAGTAACAGTAAAATTTTAAAATTGAACTTATGAATGATTTCAAATTAAGAAGGTAACAATTCTTTCAAATCAAAGTCACATTTTGATATATCTGCTAACCTTTTCAGACAAAAGTAAAAGATTCTAAATAAAAATCAGAAAATTACACATGCAAACATAAAATTCATACAAAATATTTTAATAAATTACACTACAAATTTTTATAACAACAATTTAAAAGGAATAATAAAAGTGATTTGATTTACTTTAATTAGGAAAGGACTTCAGAATAATACATCATAACTATTTTTATTTCCTTATTTTTGCAATCGAATTTCTAAAACATTTTTGTGAACAAAAATAGAAAAGTACTATTGTTATTGATGGATCTAAAAATTTACCCAAGTTAGAGTAAATACAGCACACAAATTTTTAGAAATTTAACTCTACACAACTAATTTATAGAACCAATCAAGACTTCATTCATTTTGTTTGTAATATTTGAAAAATCTTTTTTAAAAGAGCTGAAAACAAAACTAATCCAACTTTAAGAATACTTCAGAGAAAAATAAATTGATCAATAAAGTATCAAATTCAACAAAAATAATTCATTTTTGAATAAAAATTATACATTTTTCAAGTAGTCAATTTTTTTTTTTTTTTTTTTTTTTTTACATAATGCAGAAAAATCTAGTACAGAAAGTGAAAAAAATGACAATTTATGTTGATTTTAGCAAAGATAAATTGATATATTCATGATCTATGGAAAACCAAAAATCAGATTATTTGCATTAATTCATAAAGTCACAGAAACTTTTGTAAAAATTAACAGGAATATGAATATCAATGTCAGATACATTAGATAATTTCAAAAGTACTGCATTTTTTTTTAAACTCAATTTATTTTTTATTCCAGTTCACGGAGTCTAAATATGAAATGTTTTAAGTTTAAGTGCATTGCAATAACTTTTTTCGATTTACTTTTTAAGTGAATTTGAAAACACTTAAAAAATCTATACAGTGTTTCTTGACTAGAATCTTTCTACATTATATTAGTATATTCTTTCTAATAAGGAATAGGGAAACACCAAAAACTAATAACATTTTTCAATTAATTTCATCAGAAATTTCAAACTGTAAATAAAAAAATTATTGAAACAGATAACTTTCAAGCAAAAAACTAAATGTCTTAACAAGAAATGAAAAATTTTGAAATGTTAACCATTATTTTCTAAAACCTTCGAAAAAATAATCAAATTTCAGGGGTTTTTACTGATTTTCAGGACTTGCACAAGTTTAAAACATGTAATTTTTTCAGAATTATTCTATACAATGTTTATATATTTATTTTTTATAACTTTAATAATCATTATTCTAAATTAAAACTTTTAAATATGAAAAATCTACTAAAATGGAAACAAAATTGAATTTATTACACCATTTAACATAAAATATCAACAAAAATAATGATTGTTCACTTACTATTTACATACTGATTGTTATCTCGGAAGTTCTGCCAACTTTGATACCATTTGGAATCTTTATGAAGTTCAACAGTAGTAGCTTCACTGTAATATTTAATTATTCAACAAAATATAAATGGAAGAAATTTCTTTAATATTTTAATCAATAACTATTAATATATTCTTTAAAAACTGTAAATTTATAATATAATTTATACATAAACACATGAATCTCAAAATTCATTAAAATGTATGAATGAATTTACAGCTTCCATGGAAGGAATACAAATATTTTACTTGAAAAAGAATTTAAATTATTCTTGATTAATAAACACTGTGACCTGTAAATAGAATTTAGTATTATAAACAAATTCTATAGATGACTGATTTACAAAAGAAATCAGCAACAAACAGTCAATTATAGGATTTTTCAAACAATACACCAATTTTTTTCAATAGTTCAGTTGTGAAACTTATTCTAATATTTTACTTGTTATTTTGATATAATTGTTTTAACAAAAAAAAAAAAACATACATTATCATGATTAATTTAAAATTATCAATTTCAGAAAAATATAAAGTGGTTTCCATTTAATTAAAAATAAGTTCCATCGCTGGATCATGAATTCTTTAAATAACATTAATTTTGTAAAAAACATATTTCATTTTACAATTTTAATAGGGTAAAATGAGCAGCAAAAGGAAATCTGAACAAAAATGACACCAACTAAAATATTGAAAATTCTGAATTATCTAGCAATTAGTACAATTTTAAAATAATCCCATTCAAAAAAATTATGTATTCATTTTTTTTTTAAAAAAAATTGTTCCAAATTCATAGTTTTTTCAGAATTAACATACTTTATAGATAGAAATGATTGCAAAATTAAGCACACCAATTTAAGGAAATAAAAATGTACCAATATCACAAGCACTAAATGACACATTAATTTCTTTATTCAATATAGGTGTATCATATCAAGTGAGATTTAATATTATTTTAAATTTTAATTCAACTATTGTATCAAAATTCACTACAATTAATTGCATTTTATACCACCTATAGTACTTAACAAAGCATTTAAGAAGAACTCTACACATCTATGATTTTATGCAATATCAATAATTCTTGTTTTCAATAAATAAGAAATCTTTCTTACATTATTTCCTTTGTTATCATTACAGACAAAACAAAAACAGAAATAAATCTTATTTCATAATAACAATAAACTCATTGACAATATCTTTTGGTCAGCTTATGGCTCAACAATCATTTTAAGCAAACAAGACAAAATTTGAGCGAGATTTCCTGTTTAAAAAAGACTGATTCTCACCTTGGAATTAACCCAACTCCAAAGTACTTATCAGATTCAAATTCAAAATACAACTACAAATTTACTGTTAAGCATTGTGAAATTATTAATACTATGATACATTTAAGCTGATTATAACATAAGTTTGTAATCTTTAAATAGGTCACAGGTGCATAAAATAGTAAAATGAAATACAAAAGCAGAATTATGTACTGTTTTACAATCAATTGTTTCTTTATCTGAAAAAATTGTTTTGAATTCTGATTGAAAAATCTGGGATATCTAGCTCACCTATAACCCCTAATAAATTCAGATAAATCATTTGCATTACTATTATCAATGAACAAATAATTGCTAATCAAAGCAGATAATTTAGTAGAAATAAAAGTATTCAACATAGGGAGATGAATCTATATAAGAACATAAGGAATATTTTACCACATATTGCTTGAATAATGTTTTCATTCATACCATTATTTTTATTCAAAGTTAAAAAAAATGATCTCTAATAAGAATTAGAAATTGTAAATAAGAAACAATCTTAGAAATTTATAAAAGATTGCGAAATATTTTCTTTTTAGAAAATTTTCCTTTTTCTTGAAAATTCCACAAAATGGAATATTTATGTGCATATAATTGTTAAAAAATTAAATGAAAATTATTTTTCATTTAATTTTTCATTAAAAATTCCTTAATTAAGATATAGTTAATCACAAGAGTTTAAATTCAAATTTATTTCTACTCTTATGATTGCTCAAATGTCAACTATAGTAATAGGATATATGTATAATTATGAAACACATATTTTATAATTTTATCGATTAACTGATAGATCCAAAATATTTTTTTTTATAATAAAGAAACTAAATTATCAGAAAATAATAAAAATGGTACTCTAAAATCATTACATCATTGATATCAAACTAAAATAAATGATATTATAATCTACTGCACTATCATTTTGTTCAATATCGCTCTAAGAATAATAAGGGGTATGAAAAGTTTTAAAAACTTTAATTTATTTCAAAGCTCAATTCGTTTAATAAACTTAAAAGTTTTATATAGAGTTAATAATAAATGTTTGTAATATTATTTCATAAAAATAATATTATGATGAATTATATATTATGAATAATATTATGAGATTTATAATATTATGAAATATTAAAATGAAACTAAAAGAAAAAGACAAACATTACCTATTTGGCTGAATAATTTTATCTCCAGCACTCATCTGAGATAACTCACTCCTCTTTCGCAATTTGGCTAAAATAAATTAAAAATCTAAATTTTTATCATACAGATGAATATATTTTGCAGAATTCAATCAAGAATTATAAGATACATACTTGGTGGGCGATAAACTCTTGAATCTGTAATTTGGGCATCTTCAATTTGCTCTTTAACAGTTTTTACACCCTATTTATAAGTAATAAAATTTATCAATAAAAAAAATGTTAGCACAATAAATAGAATAATTAAAATTATTGCTGAAAGAAAACAAATTCTACTAAAAAAAGAAGCCAAACAAAAAAACACTCTCCTTCCTTCATAATTATTTAGTTTCAGATATAACAGTATTTTGATATACTATTTTTAAGTTAATATATTATATAAAAAATTGTCAACTTTATTTGCAGAAAAAGAAACTCTATCAATTAACTTGACATTTCTTAATGGCCAAATATTTGATAATAAGGGCAGGCAAAATCAAGTAATACAAAAATCAAAATCAAGATTTGATAAAAATAAACACTTAACATTATTTATTAAACGAGAAAAAAAAACCCTACTAAAAATTTTATAATTTCATAAAATTGAAATCTTTGTATAAAATAATCAAAAACAATTTTCAAATTATAGTAAATAGCAATATTTAAAGAAATTTCTATGCCAAAGTTCAAATAGATGTCTACTATTTCAAAACAGAAATCGAATTTTTTTCTCAATCTCAAATATATGCACAAACAAAAGCATTCGTTTAAAGGAAATTGTACCATTGTGTTCATCAAAGTTGTTTAACCCCTATATGTTTATACATCAAAAAAAATTTTTTCTTTCCACATTCTAATGATTATTTTTACAGTTAAATACATTTGTAAAGTTTTACGTATTCTTAAAAAAATAGTTTTATATATTCTTAAGAAATTTATTTAATTGACTTTTAAAGTTAGTTGCATGAGGTTAGTGAATTTCTATTGAATAATCTAATACTTTGGAAACAATATTACAATTGAAAGTAAAATTTTATTGTTTATAATTAAATGAAAATTAAAAACCAAACACAACTGCTTATTAACATTCACTTAAATGCATATATTCTAGAAAGCTGTTAAGGCTTATAAATGGTGGTTTAAAAATTGGAATCAAATTAACTATTTATAAGATTCCACTGTTAAAGTTTAATTTGGATTAACAAGATAAAAAATAATCCAGTTTATTCTTTTTTCTTGCAATAAATAGTAACTGAATATATATATATACTAATATAATCATTTTCCTTTGAAAAATGATTATATTGGTATATATGATCATCAAATGTCTTTGATTTCTTGGAAGCTATTATGATTGTAATATTGGAAGAAATAATTGGAACACTATTGGAATTAATAATGTTTTAATCACAAAATGTAAACAGGATTATCATCTGTAAGCAGAAACCAAGTTTTAAACATCGTTTTTGTAATCTTCCTTACATAATGTTTTAGATGAATTTCATTGATGCTTCTGAGCTAAAACTGCACACCTCATTATATGAGCAGAAAATATAAACAAATCTGATTCACATAAAAAATTTTTACTACAATAATTACTTAATATTTTATGAAACAAATTGTCTTTTTTAAATACTTTTTACTTATCCAAATCCTGCTTAGGATTGGTAGGTTAAAAATGGATTTAGCAGAAATCTTCCATAATAAAAAAAATAAAAAAAATAGTTATAACATGAATTAGAATAAAAAGGAATTTTAAAAAAAATGGGAATAAAATAATGGAAAATTTTTTTACTTTAATCAACTTTAAATATTATTTACATATATAAGTCACACAATTCATACTTATTTTAAGAACAAAGCAAACATGAAATAGAATCATATTAAATTTAAAATAGAAATTTAGATTGAAAGTAAGTCCCTTTAAGTAATTAATAAAGATTGCAAAATTCCATACCTCAGCAACTGCTCTAATTGGAGTGCTTTTTCCAAGCTCTTCACCTTGTTTTGCAATAGCTTCTGCAGCACTTTTTGCAGACTTAGCAATTTCTTCAGTGAATTCCCTGCTTTTTCTGCCCAATTCACTCTTTTGGGCTTCTTCTATGCCCTTTAATCATAAAGAATTTAATAAAGATTATTCAAAATATGTCATTTAATATAACATAAATACATACTGCAATAATTTTTAAATTTCTAGAAGCAAATGCAGAAGCTATTCAGATTAAAATTTCCTGATTTCAAAAAAGAAAATATGTAAAAATAAAAACTACTTTTGATATATTTGAAATATCAACATGTTATATACAAATACTTTAAAAAACAATATGTATACGTAATCAGTTTGTTGCGAATGGCATCACCTCTCCAACCAATCAGAGGAAGAGGGAGTTGCCGCGAGTTGCTATTTATGTTCGCCATTTGTTTCAGTTGATGGTTAAAATCTCTACATGTAACTTGTGCCGTTCTTGAATAAATGTTTTTACATGTTGCAATCTATTTTTTCAGTATTTTGGAAGTCTATCAGCCAAATCAGACATCTGGTAGATGTCAGCCCTGCTACGTTTTAATTTTATTTGGTAATTTTAACATTTTTGGCGCCCAACGTGGGGCACGATTTGGTTGCTAGTGAATAGTTTAAGCCTGAAAATGGATGTGAAGCAGTTAAAAACACAACGAAAATTACTGCGTAAGTCATTTACGGTTTGTGCAAAGGCAGTTGAAGACGAACTTTCGAAGGAAGCTCTTGATGTAAAGCAACTGTCAGTGTTGAAGTCGCAAATTGGCGACAAATTCGGACGCTTGGACAAATCCCAAGCGGAAATTTCCGACCTTATGTTGAAGGATGAAAACGCCGAAGTGGCGTATGAAGAAGATTTTTTGGCCGCTGAAAAATACAGAGACAGATATTAACAGCTTTGTGCGGAAATTGAGCAAGCGTTTTTGAAAGAAGCGCCTACGTTAGAAGTTCCTGGGAAGAGAAAATTTAAGCTCCCACAGATAGAACTTAAGAAGTTCAATGGAGACGCTAAGGATTACCTAGCATTTTGGAGTCAGTTTCGGAAAATCCACGACGATGCAAGTATTCCTAATGAGAATAAAATGCAATATCTCCTGCAATCCGTTGTGCCTAAGTCGAGAGCGGCGCGCGTAGTTGAGAGTTTCCCGGCTACTGCAGAGAATTATCCGAAGGCGATCTGTCAGCTTCAAGAGAGATTCGGCCGTGAGGATTTGTTGGTGCAAATCTATGTTAGAGACCTCTTAGCTATGGTCATGAAGAACGCGGCTACCCGACGCTCGAAAACAGACCTACCAAGTTTGTATGATGAGCTGGAAGCAAAGATTCGAGCTCTCGAGAGCCTAGGACGCACTCAAGAAAAATACGGTGATTTTTTAAGCCCCTTAGTGGAGTCCTGTCTCCCAGAAGAAGTGTTGTTAGCCTGGGAACGAAGCCGAAATATGCAAGAATCTGATGTTGAAAACCGTTCATTAAAGAAGTTGTTGCTTTTTCTAAAACAAGAGGTGAAAGGTGAGGAAATGGTTGAATTAGCGTGAAGTGGCTTTTCCCCTCCTTCTAATCAACATAAAAGAGAATCTGTAAACAAGTTTGAAAGCTACCCTACCGCTGCGTCATTGGTAAGCACGCATAATAAGAATTTCACAGGTAAGCAAAATTTACTATGCATCTTTTGCAATAAAAAACATCCTTCCAAGGACTGTTTAGAAGCTAGAAATATGTCTCTAGATGATAAGAAAAAGTGCATACTGAAAAATCGTGCCTGTTTTAATTGTTTTTCTATCTCGCATTTTTCTAAATTCTGCAGAGCGAAGAACTCGTGTTTATATTGTGCGAAACCGCACCATTACTTAATGTGTGATCATTGTAAAGATGATGTTAAAAATAAGTCTGCTGTTATTGAAGCCAATTCAATGTCTAATAGTTGTAGTAAAAATAATGTATTTCTGATGACTTTAGCTGTTAAAGTGTGTGCTAAGGACAGAACGATAACACTCAGAGCTTTGATAGATAGCGGATCTCAGTACTCTTATATTGCTAAAAATATGGTCGAGAAATTGGGCATTAAATCAAATAACAAGATAAAAATGCAGCACATGCTATTTGGGGGGAGGGAAACTAAGAGTCGAATTTATGATGTTCACGAACTGCTGGTAACATCTCTCGATGACTCATATAGCCTCCGCATTAACGCCTTCGCAGAGGAAAAGATATGTGGCACAGTGCCAAAAGTTAGTAAACCTTTAGTGGTCAGGGAGCTGAATAAACAAGGTATAAATTTGTCAGATCTTACAAATAACGACTGCGAGATTGGTTTATTGCTGGGAGCTGATGTTGCAGGAGGGTTGTTTTTAGGTCAATCTATTGAATTGTACTCAGGTTTGTTTTTGTTGAAAACGCACTTAGGATGCATTTTAACGGGGAAACTGGAAGTTTCTAACGACAGTTGTAAAAATGATGACAACGTTTTGACTATTATTTCTTTATATGTTAGAGAATCGTCTATCCGTGATTTGTGGAGTCTCGAGAGTATTGGAATTCTTGACCCAATTCAAAGGCTAACTAAAAATGATGTGCATTTAAAAGTAATTAAAGAATTTAAGAATAGTATGAAAATTTTGCCGAACGGTAGATATGAGCTTTGTTTACCTTTTAAAACAGATGTAAATGAACTTCCCTCTTATAAAGAGATGAGGTGGAAGCGGCATAAAAAGATGTGCAAACGCGCGCAACAAAATGGTCTTCTAGAGAAATATAAGTCTGTATTTAGAGAATGGGAGGAACTGAAAATAATTGAAAGGGTGGAGGATGAAAATGAAACTTCCCATTTTTTGCCACATCGACCGGTTGTCAAACCCGACAGCAATACTACTAAAATAAGGCCAGTTTTTGACGCGTCGGCTTGTGAGTCGAGAAAGAGTTCACTTAATGATTTATTATATAAAGGTCCAAATTTAATTGAACAGATACTGGATGTAATCGACAGGTTTAGAAGTTTTCCGATCGGTGTATCTGCCGATATAGAAAAGGCTTTCCTTCAGTTGGGAATTACGCCTGAGCACAGAGATTTTTTGAGATTTTTTTACCCCACTGAAAACGAACAAATTGTGTATCGGCATTGTCGAGTGGTATTTGGTGTGTCATCGAGTCCTTTCTTGTTAGCTGCGGTACTTTCACACTTAGTCGAACATGTGCCCGCAGAAGAATCGGAAATAGCGGATAAATTAAGACACTCGTTTTATGTTGACAATGCGTTAACGGGAGTGAACAGTGTTAGTCAACTAGAAGAATTCATTTTAAAAAGTAGAGAAATTCTATCTCGGGGTTGTTTCAATCTGCGAAACTGGGAAAGCAATTCTGAATGTAAGTATACATCTAAGAGTACAGGGATAACGAAAGTTTGGGGAATTTTATGGGATTTAGATAAAGATGTTCTAAAATGCAATGTTAGCCCAGTAGATTTGAAAACTGATAGCAATATAACGAAAAGATTTATTTTGGCAACTATTCAGAAAATATTTGACCCAATTGGAATTTTGTGTTCTGCTACTCTGCTACCTAAAATACTGTTGCGATATAAATTAATAGTAGTAAATCATTATACAAAACAAAACTAATGAAGCTGGAATATGAACAGTAAAATCTAAAATACTGATTCCTTCCAATAAAAGGATTTTTAAACTCTGCATTTGATTACATAAAATAATTTTAAAAATAAAAAATATTAAGAAATAATTTATTTACATTTTATTCTTTAATGAGCCATTCTGATTAGAAAATCTAAGGGCCAAATGCTGGTCATTAAAACATTTAAGTTATACTGAATTTTATAAAATTTAGAAAAGTTTCAAATATTCACAATTCAGATTATATCAAACATCAAAAGATATGAGGTTAAAATCAAGAAAATATGACATTGATTAACAATATCACATCATTAAAAGATCAATTTCAAATTTTTCATTAAGGAATAATTACTATCTCAGTATAAAGAAATAATAATAAAAATGTGCACATAAAAACAATTTTTTTTTTTTTTTTTTCATTTTTGTTTTGACAGAAAACATTAAAAATTTAAGAAAAATTTATCGATTATTTAAAAATCCAAAATAAAATAAAGAGTGATTAAAAAGAAAATATTCCTTAAAATATCAAAAATTAATAAAAAAAGACATTTAAAAATTAAAAAATATTAAATTTTTCATACATTGTATAATTATATAAATCACAAAAGATTTTTGATGATAAAAATACATAGCAGTTTTTTACCATATTCATTAAACAGTCATAAATTTTAGATTTGCATTTTAAAAAGAAAATGTAATTCTAAATAAGTAAAAAGTTTATCAGGTCTTTTTTGATAATTCAAATAAAACAAAGCTTGTACAATTTCACAAAACTATAATTCGTTAAGGTAAATAAATCAATGAACTGTAAAAATTAGTTTATACAAAATTAAAATTAATTTACTAATTGAATAAAACATTTATAAACACAAAAGTAACATTACATTGTTTTATACAAATAATTAATACATTTAACAAATTTTATTCTTAATTTTTTTGATGAATTGTAACTTAACATATTTTAAAAAAATGATTGAGATAACAATTGTATTAATTTAAAAACATGCTGAACTTCATAGCAAGTTAAATTGATAATTAGAAAATCATTTTCCATTACAAATATGAATAAAAATAAACTTTACTAAATTACATAAGTTATGAAAGAAAAAGCTATGATTCTATAGTTTTAATTAAATTAAAATCCATACCTCTTTTAATTTTCCTTTCAATGTTTCAAGCTGCTCTTTTATTTGTTCTGTACTCTTAGATGTTTCTTTTTCAATTAATTTCTGTCATGATAAAATAAAAACAAGAAACAGTTAACTTATAAAAATATTAATTAAAAACATTATGATACATAATAATAATTGAAGTATTTACAAAAAAATTCAAATAATTGATTAAATCATATACATGAAATACTTACATATTTCTGCCTAGCTTTCTGCAAGGCTTCAGATTTTTCCAATTTTTCTGCTTCTTCTCTGAACTTTTTTAAACTTTCCTAAAACAATATATACTTATTTAAACTACTCAAATATCTGAGATTTTAAAAACTAAAAAATTCCTTAGGAAAAAGTCAGAAATTTTTTTTTTTTATATTAGCTAAATAAATTAACATGGTTACTTAAGCAAACTCAATTTAATTTTATTAAAAGTTATATATAAGTGGAACTTAATAATTCAAATAAAATTTCATCCAAATATATTTCGATAACAATTTTAAAGTAATATTAAATTGAAAACAAAATAATTAATAATAAATTACGCATTCAATTTCATAAACAAGTACGTCTTATATAAATGATGAAAAGTATTTATAATATTCAAAACACAACCTAAAGCTTAAAAAACTAATAATAGATACTGATGTTCATTAACAATACCTTCATTTCCTTGTTTTTTGTCATATCTTCTTTTATGTTGTCTACAATTTGAGAGAAGAAACCTTTCCTTTGTGGTGGAGCAGAATAATAACATACCTAATATGAATACATTAATTTATTAGTTCTTTAATATGAAAAAATATTAAATAAAATGGCTTTGTACAAGTTTTAATGAGATAAATATACTCAATAATATATGTAATTATTCTATTTTTAACCTTAGAATAAATTCTCATGAAAAATAATACAATATTGCATATTTAAAAAAATTCATGAACTACATCAAAATCAGAAAAAATAGTATAAATTTATCAGTTTATACCTGAGAAATATTGGGTTGATTTTGTTTTAAAAGTTGAATGGAAGTGCATCTCGTACAAATACGCTGATACTGCTGCACCTGAAATATAGTAATAAAATAATGAATTTTTCTTCTATTACATAAAATACTTTTTTTCAAAAAAAAATAAAATGAATTTTAGAATGTTATGATAAATATTTTACACACAACACAGTTTTTAATATTAATTTAAATGTGAATTAGAAGAATGAATGCAAAATTTTCATTAGTGTTTTCTTCACATTTTCAGTAGTAAAATTTAAAGAAAGTATTATAAGAATCCAAGAAAGCTTTACACAACTTACTTCTTAGAATTTGCACAAAATTAGCAACATATTTTTATACTCTTTATGAACATATGTTTCTGTGGTTAATTACTTGTAGATTACACATCTGTTACATGAATAATTAACAAAAATAAAATTACTGAAGTTCAAGGAGAAACAAAATTTGATTTAAACTAATATTACAAATAGGTAGTATTTATTAATATATCTAATAATGTTCTAATAACTTAATAGTGATAATTCTTACAATTAAGCAACATTTTTTACGAATCTTTTCCAAAGAGTTCAAACTATTATATCCATATTAAAAATATATTCATTATTTTAAATAAAGTAAATGAGATCCCATTTAAATTATCATAACTAAGCAGAAAATTTATCATATCAAATATAGCAATGGTATGTGTTGGCAAGAAGTATGGAACCCTATAACAATTAATGACTTTTCCAATTGATATTTTGTCAAAAAAAGCAGTAAAAATATGTCAAAATATTTGTTAATTGCATATTATTCTATCAATCATTTTCACCAAGAAATAACTCACCAAATGCTGCAAATTTTAGTCACTTTTCAAAAAATATTAAGAAAAAACAGAAAAACAAAACAGTTAATTTATTTTATAAAAACAGATAAAAAAATTTTTAATTCTTATCACAATTTTTTAATCCTAAATTTAGAATTTGCATGCACTGAAAAGAATGAATTTAAAATGTGAACATAAATATAATAAAAAAATACAAAATTTCACTGCCACTAAGCCACAACAGTTTGCAATACGTTTTTGAAGAAACAGTCTATGGGATAATAGGAACAAATTTTATACTTTTTGACCATGACTAACTAAACTGCTTAGGGACAATAAAAAAGATGGTTTAGCTAAGAATAAATATTAAGATAAATTGAATTTTCAAATGGAAATTAAAAAGACGGTAGGATATTGTTGTTTTGTTTTTTTAAGATTTTGCACATTTTTTACTAATTCTTTGCCTTTCTTTGTAGTTTACTTGTTTCTATTCAGGAAACATTCCTAATTAGGAATAATTCCCAAAACATTATGAATTTTTTACAAAAATTTTGATAAAATACCAAACTACAGATGAAACAAAAATTGATTTGCCTGAATAACAAATACTGAAAACTTAATAATCTGCCATTAATGAATAGTTTATACATAAATTGAATTAAGTATGGCATTAAGAAGTTAAATTACTAAACAAAAAAAATATAGATAGTATACTGACAGTAAAAGTTCCAGAAAATTTTGAGCAACACCAATAAAAAAAATTTATACTAAATTTCTAAGAGCTATAAAATAAAATTTATAAAATTATTAAACAAAGGTTAATTGGAATACAACATGGAATGCCAATGGTTATATTTAAAAAACTAACATAATTTGTTTTTTTGTTTTTTTTTTTATAGTAACAAAAAAAGTTTTTTTAGAGAATAAATTTTTACCAAAAAATTTACTATAAGAACAGAATTTGATTCCTTAAAAATGAATACAACTTCACAGCTTAGATTAATATCCAAAATATACACTAATTGATGCACATCACACAAAAGTATATATGAACATTCTATATCTTGATTTTGAAATTTTGTCAAGTTACAATATTTTCAGATTAATAAAATATATTCAGAAACACTCGCAAGGTAGCAGAAATCAAAGCATTATCCTAATTTATGTAATACTGTGGATTTGGCAACATTAACTAATGATGTTTGCTGACATTTGGTGAGATTGGGTAGGTTTATGTAGTGCCATTTTAACTTTCATATCTTTTGTTAATGCTTAACTTAAATTTTGGAAATCATTGCAGCACTATTGAAAATGTGTTTATTCATGTGTAGTAGAGAGCAGGAAAAAAAATCAATAAGGTATAGAATTTGGAAATTTTATTTAGATCACACTTTCTTATGCAAATTTGATATTTGGAATAATGATTTGTAAAATTGTACAGTTGGAATTTATAAATCCATCCTACTTATATTATGTTCAATCATTCATGATTTAATTTTTTTATGGAATGTTTTTATGTCAATTCTAGGCAACAATCGTAAAAACATTATTTTGATGTTGGTAAGACTCTTCAATATTTCATTTCGTGGTCGACGACAATTTTTAAAAATTATGTAAAATGCTTTACGTATACTAGGATTTTAAATCAAATGCAATACTACATTTTTAGAAATCATATGGAAAAATGTAAAATACAAAATAAACTTTCTATTATTGTATATAAATATTTATAAATAAAAATGCTAATTTTGAAATCTCTTTCTATTATGTCATTATTAAATTTTATGTACTGAACAAAATGGGGTAGTTCTTATAAAAAGCTTTGAAAATACGTCACATGTTGTTTATTAACAATGAATAAAACAAAACACAAACTTTTTCTGTTTTTCAAAGATATATAATATAAATAATATATGTAACAGAAAGCTATAAAATAAGAAATATTTAGATACTCCTTTTTTTCCAAAATAAACAATAAATTTATTAACATAAAACCACATTAGAAAATTAATATGGTCAACTTTTTTATGCATTGGCTAATTGCAAATAAAATCAAACAGTTTAAAATAGATCCCAGTTCATAACAAATATCTACAACAAAAAAGGTCAAACCAATAAGTTACTTTTCCAGGTAAGAATTCATAACACTTTTGGTTTTCCAATGAATGCTTTGAATATTAACTTATAAATTATTATAAAGAATATTCAAGAATTTATTATTATATACTACTATTTTATTATACAGTAATGAAAATATATTGGCTTTCAAAATTAATAAATATTTTAATCAATTAGAAATTAAAAGGCTGATTTAAAGTTGAAAAGTTAATAAAAGTTGATCTAAAGATCAATTAGTAATTAAAAAGTTGATTTCAATAATTGTGAGCTTTACATAATATTTTATCATGGTGTAAGAGCACTTCAGACTATATATTGAATATTTATACTTACATAGAGCATACTTTAGCAGATTATAAAATAATAATTTTAATCAATCGAATTAAAAACCATGGAATGTTTGAACTATATAGACTGCATTATTTGATAAAATTAATTTTTATTTAGTCTATTTGATAAAATATTCAGTTAGTACTGTATTTATAAATAAGTTCGTTTACAATCATAGAAATTATTATTAAAATCAACTACTTTTAAAAAATGAACACCGGTATTTTAATCATACGAAAATAAAGAATATTATAATTTAAAAATATAATTTATGCAACAAATTAGTTTAAGCTATTATTTGTTCAACTTTTAATATTCTTTTGAAAACAAAAACTCAATTTTTATTTAATATTGCACTATTTTTGAGCAGAAACATTTGCATAACATTGCGTCAGTGATCAATTAGAAACAACTGTTTTTAGTCTAGATCCTTGAATAATATATAATTTTAAAGCTTAACCATTTAGACACACCATTTCTTATTAATCTGGGAAAATTATAAAGTAAAAATAGTGAGCACCAGAAAAAAAAAATTTATTTACTTTTATAGAACGTACTACACATGATACCATCGTGAGCGCAGCCATGATTTAAAAGGATAACAATATATTATGTTGCCACTTCTATAAAAGTGACATTAATAATACGGGGTAAATATTCCCTTAATTAAACAGCTGAATTTCTAAATTATTTGTTTTTACATTTTAAATATACATTTTGACCTACAATTCAACATTGGAAAGATTTTGTAGTGCTTATTTTTAGACTGAGGTACACAAGAAATGTTACTAACATCTAAACCATCTGATATTCAAATATCTCATGGTATATCAAAAACAGATGAAAAACTGCTATATTTTACAAGGAAGTTAACATTTTGCATGATAAGAAATATTATTTATACACTAATGACTCATTAAAACTGGATTACCTTAACTTGAATGAAATATAATGACTAGAAGCAAGACCTCCTAGATAACAAGGCTGTGACAGAAAATAATCACCATCATCGGAGTTAACGAACGAAGTTCTCAAGCGCTGTGAAACGACGCGTTGGATAGCTTATCGGTATCAGTTTGTCTAGGTAAACTTATTCTTAAATATTTAACAAAATAACAAACGCAACTAAATGAAGATTTTATGTTAAAATAAATCAAATTCTTTCTCAAAAATGAGTTATTTGATATTAATAAAGTAATCTTCTCTTGAAATAAGGAGATTGTTATAAAACGATGTCATCATAATACCTACCAACGTTAAAAAATTCAGAAAGTTTATACAAATTTTTTATTATTGTCTTTTCTTTGATGGTTTTTATTAACAACTTTCTAATTAAAATGACATTTATTAATTTATATAAGAAAACATATTGAGAATTAAAAATATGCACTAATTAAAACTAGAATTGATCAGACAAGAATTTCAATTTAACAAATAATTAAGGATGCACATGTGTTCAAAATAAAATTCTCATCTCAATTCTGGGAAAAAAGTACATAAAAACTTTCAATTATAATCACTATCACAGAAGTGAGAAAAAACTTTGAATACAAATAATTCAAACACTGAACACAATTAAAAACATTCTTCAAAAAGAAGTAATTGAATATTTTTTTTTTTTTTTTTTTTTTTTTGATTATAGAATTTTGTTTAAATCAAGGTATGATCAAAATTCCAATAAGATGATATAAAAAACAAACAAAAGAAAAAGATTTTAAAACAGTATAAACATTTTTTAATAATAAACCAACAATTTAAAACCCTTAATTTTCAGAGATATATCTTTTTTATTAAGTATAATATTTTAAAAATTATACTAATTAACTTTCTGAAGTTTTTTACATTTATTAGCACCTTTTTATATTTTTCTCAACGTCATTATATCGTTTGAAATAATTATTTAAGCAGATATTCGTAAATGTTTTCACGACTTTTGAAACATAAAAATCACAAGATTTATTACATTCTAAACACACATTTTGAAATATAACATTATTTTCTTCCAGAAATATTTTAGTTAACTTTACCAGTAGCATTACTTGATTTTTACAAATTAAAAACTCGTGTTCTTAATTAGTTATATAAACTATCTGCAAGAATATTAAATAACAAATTGATAATACATTTTATTATTAATATGTAAGGAAGGGATTTTCAAACCTCCTCTATTCAAGATATATAAATATTGGAAATTCTCATGAGATTTTACATCAAGTTCCAAATCCATTGAAGTTAAAGACAGAACACATGCATTACATGAGAGTTTTAATTTAAGAATACAATATTCTGCAATATATGTCCTGCAATTTTGGTTAAGTTTTCAAAAGGTAGATAATCTAAAATAGTTAAAAATGTATCCATATTTATATAACCAGTTGTTACTTTCAAAGGAGTGAGAATCAATCAAATCTGAAATTCTGAAACTGTCATATATTTTAAATTTAATATTTAATAATTTTTTTTTTCGCTTCTAAAATTTTCTACTATGATATATATAATAATTTTAATCAGACATTTGTCAATACTGACCAAATCTAGCTTCAAGATTATAAGTTTGAAAATTTGCCACATGGTACATAATTTACATTTAATTCAGCTAATAGGTACATAATAATTATCATAATGAAGAAGAATGGCAAAGAGCAAAAGAGGCTTTCGAGATAAAACTCCATGATTATTTTTTTGTTTCATATTTTCCCAAGATATTACCCATGACATAAAATTCTGTAGAAATTCAACACTTCTCTGATTATGTAAAATTATAGGCTAACAGAAATTCAAACGTAAATGCTTATCTTTATTAGGGCCTTTTACGTTTATTATTTCCCACCAGCAGATTTTTTAAATACAATTTACTGTTTGTTTACATAGCTCTATATCTTTACAGTGTTTTTCTTCAGATAATAATTTTAAGGCAGCAATATTTGATCGATCAAAAACTTTTAATGTTAATGTAGCACTTTGTTTTTCAAAACTGTTTGAATTTAATGCTTTTATATTTAACTTAAGAGCTACTTTTAAAAATGAATTCATTTCTTTGACATGAATGTTTTTCAAAACCAAAAATGATGCAGAAGCAAAATCAACTTTTTTGCTTATTGTTGTTTCTATTTCGAAACCAAATATTCCAGTTGAAGCAGAAAAAATAAATGCTTGATCAGATTCTTTTTGATTTACCCAATTGTTTCTAATTGATTTAATGAGATAAACTGAATCAAATAATAAAAATAGCTTTTTAGAATAATTAAAAGGATTCGGAATACAAACTTTGATTTCATTACTGCAACATAACAGAGAAAAACATGTTTCTATTTACACGATTATTATCTGAAATTACACTTAAATGTTTTACAGTAAATCAAACTCTCTCTCTCTCTCTCTCTCTCTCTCTCTCTCTCTCTCTCTCTCTC
>JAPDSC010073621.1:0-42858 GCA_026290005.1 Latrodectus geometricus | reverse complement strand
GCACTCAAACGGTTAATATTGGATAGAATCTAGCCTTTAAGTTTATATTCCTGTAAGCTCAATCTAACAAATTTAAGACCACTAGTCCATTGCAAACTCTTGTAAAATATTCGAATTAATTGGGTGTTTGGACTAAACAGTAACGTAATAGCTTTCAAATTGTGCTATGCCAACAATAATTTAAAGATTTAAACCATAATTTATAAAAAAAAAATTAGAAATTCCAAACATTTTTTTTAGAATTTTCTTTAAGTTCTAAATATGATTTCGCTTTGTTATTCAAGACGTGAATTCAATTCCCATCTTAGTGGTTAAGGATGTCACTTTAACTATAGATCCTGGTCGTATCATCTTCAAGTGTAAAAATTGTGTGTGACTTTAGAATAGCAAAAAACTAATCCAAGTTCGAATTTAGCTTCTGATGAACAGTGACAAATGAATGTTTTGCATCTATTATCAGCATAAAATCCATTTTCAGATGATCATTGAGAGATTTTAAGTTCCTTGAGATACATGAATACAACTTATTGCATTTGAAATTTTCCCTTGGAAAATGAAACTGTCAAGATATTTCAAAAATATTTGCATCAAGATTTAACTATTTGCCATTCTACTTAATATTAATGAACCTTAAATGTAATTTGCCAATATGTTCATTAAAACTGTTATTTTGAAAATATACATGAAGTGTTATTATGATTATTTTTATTTTGCTTTTATGTAGCAACCAGTTTTTCTAATAGGTTAATAATAATCTAATAAAAGTTAGAGGTAACAAATTCAAGATATTTTAATAAATTATTTTGGAATTATGTAATACAATGAAAGATAATTGGTTCTAAACACAAATTGAACTAATATAAGAGCTGTAAAACCGCTTAAAGTATGAAGGAAGATTTGCCATATATGTCGTTTAATTTATTAGCTTGATGTGATGTTCAATTTCTATTAAGATCTTCATGAAAAATCTGTAAAGGAAATTTTACTTCTGTTTACATAAAATCACTTAATAGATTATCTGAAAGTGTTCTGTTTTAATGAATGTCTTTTGACAGTTTTATACAGTTCGTTCTTATGAGGTACTCAATAATATAATTGTAAAAATAAACAGTATAGTCAGATAAGGATATTGATATAATTAGATGTAAAGACTTTTAAAGTTAGATGATTGTCTTACACAACAATTCTTACATTTAATAACCTGTTGTTATTTGTGCCACAAGATTCAGTCAATTAATTATCTTTTCGTAACAATCAACATGAAAGATTTTCAACGGTGATTAAGTGAAAATTCGTCAGCTATGAATACTAATTGCCACTCTAACTTGAACTTTGGCACCTTACGTTGCAACCACAAACATCGTGGAGCCTCTAAGTAAGACGCAAATTTAAGAAACGCATGCATATATTTCAGTCAGCAGTTTCTGACAAAGAAAAATTTGAGAACACCTGTGCAAAATGGCTTCCTCCCTTTCCAGGACTCTTAAAATATCTTCGTTCGGCGCCAAAGATAACTGAAATTATTTGTTCTCGTACTTCCGATTACATAAGCGTGGGCTACGATGAATGGACATCCCTAAGTTTCCACGGGAAATCGTTATGCAAGTTATGGTACTTCCGAGAAAATGATTTCTCGAAGATCTTATTATAGAAACACAGTCGTTTCGAATTTCAATATCAGCAATTTCATTGACGTCATAAAATATATCTGAAATATATTTCAGGAAGCAAACGGATATTTTTGGTTATAATCAGAAAATTTCAAAATAAAGCTACGAATCTGACAGAGATTGACTGAGAAAAATTAAACTTTTCCATACTTCATACTGAGACCGTTGAACATGCATTGATGAAATTAATTTTGCTTCTTACACATGTAATCAAATATATAATTTCTTCAAGACAGGAGAAAAAATTTATATTTTAAATATTCTTAAGAATATACTTAAAAATTTTATCAAGCTTTATTCATAGAATTCCAAAAATATTATTCTGAACTAGCTAAGATCTTTTTTAATATATAATCTATTGATTCTCTGCCTTTTACTGGATTCAGAAAATTTTGATATGTCTTGGCATATTAATGTATTTTACACTGTCTTTTTGTGTATTCTGATAAAATTTCATATTATGTATAAAAATATATTTTGTGAAAATATATTTTGCATAATAAATACCCTATATATATATAAGCTTACATTAAATACACTAATTTATACTTAAATAAATTTCTTTTAAATTATCTTTTTTTTTATGGCAAAGCTATATATATATCAGGTATCATGATAGAAACAAAATCAAATTCTTTGACGGCTGCATGTATTCTGAAATAGACTCAGAATAAAATGCATCTTGTTTATGATATCTTATCATCCCTGTCATTGGTACTATTGCCTATTTAAGGCCTTAAACTCGTAAGACCATTCACCATTCCGCAAAACCTGCAGCCTTTTTTTTTCCAGGTAAAATTTTCGTATCCTGTAGTCTTTTGTTTGATCACTCCATATGACTCTCAATCTTCCTTTGGGTGGGTCTAGAAATACTTAGTGTGTATTTAAGGAGTCTTCCAAATGTTCTACTCAATACAGATAATACAAGATACAATTATCATAAGTTCATTCTCCGTTTTATTACTGGAGATGAACTTATGATAATTGTATCTTGGCAATTACATCACATATTATGAAACAGGTTGCCAACAACTGCCTCAAAAGGCATGATATACCTCAGCAGATATGAATATTCAACAATAAATTATAATATTTGAATGCACCTATTGTTAACAGGTAAATTATCAGCACAATCTTTTTTTTTTTTTTTTTTTTGTCATTCGATGACATTAACAAGTGATTGTTACCTGGACATACTCATCTCTTTACCACATCATACTGTCAATCTTGAATTAAGTGAATATTAATATAAATAGTTAATGAATATGGTTACATGAATGAGGTTCAAATTGTTCATAGTTATAGAGAACTGGTCTGTCTTGTTAAGAAAAGTTTAATGACGCTTATTTTCATCAAGTACTCCATCTCAAACGCATACACATCACAATGAAACAGTGGATAAGTCTTCCCAAGTTGAAATGAATTTAATACTTGGCTTTAAGATTTAGAAAGGAACCATAAATATGTTACTTTTCTCTTCATGATTTCGTAGCTGAACACAGCAATACAATTTTGAAACATGTTTAAGCAACGAATTCAATTCTAGATCATCTTTCTCTTTAAATTTATTCACCACATCCAAACTAAGGAACGTAGAATATAAAAAATTATGCAACGTATTTCTTATCGATATACGCGAAAGTCAAAAACTTAAAAATCAGGGATGGAAAAATTGCTTATTTTTGATATCATACGAAATGAAATGGAGAAAAAAGAATGTTTTTAGATCTGTGCAACAAATTGTTTCTCTTTTTTTTAAATTTTGATTATTTCAGCTTAACGTAACAAAAAAACACTAGATAAATGAAGATTTATAATAAACACCCCCTTTTTTTTCAACCTTCAGTTTCAAAATAAATGCAAATTTTAAAATCAAAAAAATACAATGTATGAACATTTATGTATAAATTCGCATAAAAATGTGTCTACAATTAAAGATGCAGATAGAGGCCTGGTTCCAAAATCATTAATTTGTTAAAAAATAAAAAGCCATAACAAAAGCTATAAAACAAGCATGTGATGATAAAAATTATTATCAACATATTTTTTATTAAACCACTTAAAAAGTTTTACGCATAATTTTCTTAACATGTAAAAATTTTTAAGTCAATTGAAGTTTAATTTTTATTATATTATACTTCCTATGGGTAATGACTTCAAGAAGTATCAAACGCACATATATAATTTGTTAAGAAACAAAAGATATACTTACTGCCTACACCAGTATTTTTTTTTTTTTTTACAAAGCTATTTTTTCATAAAGTTGGAAGGTAACTCAACATTCTTCCAATCTGAATAGTCTCTCATTGCGGCTAGCTAAATGAAATTAAATATTTTTGTTGGTATTAAATTTTGAGTTTATGCATCAGCATAAGATTAATTATTCTTTAAGAAAATGTCTAAAAAAATGTAAATTGTTTAATGAATAAAAATCCTTGATTCAAGTTTGAAAAGTTATATTATGAATTATACAAAGTCAGTTATGTCCCCTAATTTTATAAACGCTTACAAAATAAGTTGCTTTTTTGAAACTTCTTTTCTCAAAAATCAAATTTTCTTTTCTGCAAAAGAAGGTGAAATTTGCCATCATCAATAGTTGAAACCTGTAATGTATCAAACGAGTCAAGGGAAGAAACTTGAAATAAAATGAAAGATTGGTTCAAAGCCAAAGTTTGTGCTTATAATGCAAACAACTTGAGGGTAATGAAATATTTTATACAGAAATTTATCCGTAATCTAAACAACTTTTATGTTATTGAAAAAAAAATTTCATTTAACTAAATGTACGTAATAACACAATTTAGGAATTATTAAAAACATTTAAAGGTCTATGTTTACATATTTCATATCGTTTAAAAATATAATACAGCATCATCCTCATCTAGGATTGAGTTTTTAACTTTTCGAGAAAATGAATTCTCTTTGCATAATATATATTCCAAGTTGATATTTTAAGAATAATTTAAAGTTAATGAATTTTTAATAATGACCCAAACACGCATATTCATATTATTGAAAGGGAAGCATAGTATAATAACAATAGTTCTTGCTCTAAAAATTAATGATTACCCTAAAGTAGATATATTGAAATATATTTTAAAATGTGCAAAAATTTTTATTTCATCGTCATAAATTTTAGAAACATATATTTAATTTAAATGAAATATAAGCTAAATTTATATTTAAACGATAAGTGCAGAGTAAAGTGCAGTTCCTTAACAGAATTTTTTTTTTTTTTTTGCTTCGTTATATATTTTTAAAATTAGTGATTTTTAGAACTTTTAGAGCAAAAACATTTTACTTTTTGTGTAGCTCTAAAATGTATTAAAATGTTTCAACCAATATTCTTATCAATGAAGCATCAATTCAAGTTTCTCAAAGTTTAATTAATTAGATTTTTTTTTACGGATTCAATATCGTTTATTATCATGATTAAAAGCTTAAAGTGAATAAGAATCGCGACAGTTCGATGACAGTATATGTTCCACAAATATATTAAAATCCTAGGAATTGCGAATTCCTGTCAAGTGACATCGTGACATGTTCTTTTTCACACACAAACGAAGGACGATTATGCTTTATTTCACATATTTAGACCTCATAAGCATGGTGAAGTTTAAACAACTATGTGATCCGAACCAGGAACAAACACTCTACATCTGTAATTCGAGAGAACCAATTCCTCCCCCCCCACTATCAGAATACCTCAATTTTTTTCTTAAAAAAATGTCCAAAATCTTCATCCATGTTTTTCTTATATCATACATTCTTGGAAAGTAACGTTGAGTAATTATTAGAAAGGTGGCCTGATTGGTTAGGCATTCGTTCCTGTTATCGTGAGGTGGTGAGTTCGATTGTCGACACGACCAAAGATCCAACATGTTTTCCAATAATGGCTGGGATAAGTTAAATATTTCACAGTTGCAATGACCTTAATGTGAACTGATACCTCTAGGAATGGTAGTTTAAGTCTAGGGATCTCCTGCTTATTATTGCTTCTAAATAACGAAGGTTCAACACACTTTTGGGGCAATGATGGCATCCCACTATATAAGTTGACATCACTTCTGCCACTTGTAGTGCTTAAAGGTGGAAATCTTATAGCAACCGGGCATTAGAAATAAAAAATGTTATTAGAAAGATGACGAAGAAAGATGATAGCTTTCAAGAATTTATGTCAATTTTATTGCAAGTAACGTGTATGTCTAAAATAAAATATCGCTCTTTTAAAGTATCATTATAATAAAACTTAATCGCAAAAAATGATTTTATTTTTATTTTTTTTCCTTGTTATACAATCGAAATTGTGTAACAATGGCTAAATATGTCACATTCTTTCAAATTACATAAAATCTGACATCAAATTTTATATACTCTTCCGAAATTAAACTGTAGACATAAAAATTGTGTATATAGATTCTTTCTATAAACTGATTATTGTAAACAATTCAAACAATTTAAATACTTCTATAGATTTATTTAATTGAGACTAAATTTCCAAACTTTCCAAAAAATCTTAATGCTTTTAAATTCATTGCTTGATTGAGTTTTGCTTAACAAAGTCTCAGACATATTTCGATTAAAAAATTTAATAATCTATTGAATCGAAATTTTGGTTAAAAAGAAGGATATATAATGAATTAATATATATGAGAAAGATTTCAAAAATAAAAGATTAAACAGTATGGTTTAAAATAAATTTCTGGCTTATTGCATTTTATATTGCATACAATATCAAAAAAAATTGTTTAAAATACTATTAAATAAAATGTTCTTGTAGAACACTTTTTGGTGTTTGTTTTTAACAAACACAAAAAACTTAACAAATTTAACACGCTACTTGTAATTTTTTCATTTAATTTCTTTAAAGTACTATTATACTATCAGTAATGAAGAAAAAAATTCAGACTTTGGAATTGTAAAAAGTAAGAAAAAAAACGTGATGATTTTTCAATCGAGAAACGAGATTAGAATGATAATGCATTTCTTTATCACCACTTGACATCAGAAAAGTACTTTTTTTTTTTACACTAAGCGGCTTTTAGATTTAGTATATTGTGTAATGGAACAGCCCCCATTAGCATTAATAATCTGACTTTTCAAATATCTTCAGGCAAAAAGTGTAATCACAAAAATTCTCCACAATTTTTAAATGGAAAAAAACTTTAAAAAATGCAAAACAAAAAATAATCAACAAGTAAAATTAAAAAGTATTATCAACTTACCTTGATTATAAATTTCAGGGTCATTTTTTTTATCTCCTCTATCATCGTTTATCAGTGACATCTGTTACATAATACAATTCAACATCAGAAAAAATGTGATTAGGTTCTTCCTTCAAGAAGTTTTTTTTTTATAAGAAAAGTGCAGCAAATGTGATTTTTTATACATAAGAACCTTATTCATTTCAACTCTTAAAAAGAATTTTGAAATAAATAGGCTATGCGTGTGGATGAAACACGTTTACAGTTCTTTATAAATATTTTTGATTAAAATAAATTATTGTATCATTCTTTTGTGTTAATTCTCCATATTATTTATTACTTTGCTTGAAATTTTGTTAGTGGTTTAAATCAATAATATTTCATAATGCATATGAAACTGTTATATGAAACTTGAGATTGTTCATTTACTAATAATTCAAGGAATTAATATAATTCAAATAGGGTAGTAATGAATATTAACTTATATTGAATGAAGAACGTGAAGGATTCTACAGTTTTAGAATACCCTTCATATTTTTTAGAACAAAATGATTTTAAATCAAGAATCATAAAACACACATTCTAAAAATGTATGAACTATAAAATATAGTTTCTTTAAGTTTTTGAACACGCCGACAGATATCTCAGAGGTTAGTATTTGACTCCTAGGCTGTTGGTCCCAGGTTCGAATCCCTGTTCGAGTATGAACGTTTATCCTTTTTCTGTGTTTCCTTGTCTTTCCTTCGGATGATAAATGAATGTGTTCCCCCCTATCGACAGTTTGTGGTGGTGTGACATGGGTAATGCTATTCACCTTCGTAATTTGATTCGCACCGGATAAGGCTAAATAAATAATATTTACCAGCCTTGTCGTCACAATAAGGCCAGAATCTTCTTGTGACATCCACCGTTAGAGTGAAAAAAGTTTTTGAAGATGAATATATAAAATATTGCTTAGTTAAAGATTTTTTCCCCATAGACACTGGATGATTGACATTATTTATTTTTAATTATAAATGACTCATCTTTAAAGCCTGAAATATATGACTTCAACAGAATCAAATTTTTCGAATGATTGTTATACATTCAGTGTATTAGATCTTGATTAACTACAACGCATTTGTTTCTTGAAAGGTAAGATGCATAAACTACCAGATGCTTGATTTTAGCTTTTTTCAATTATATTATAGGACGAGTAAAATGGACCCTTACTATTTTCAACTGTCCCATAAAGATTTTCCATTTACAGATAAAACAGTAGAATGTATTAAAAACCACAGAAAATTTGGTACTAGTAAGACATGGAATTCTGGATATTTGAAAATTTTTCATTTAATACATTTTATCCAATGAATTGCTTACGTGGGGAAATCTCACTAGATAGATACTTAGATATCCATGATATTTTACTTAAAACTAATTTTTAGTGTAAAGAAAATATATTTTTAACGTATACTATGATTTATTTACAGAAGGATAAGAACCTGAGGGGGGGGGCGCGTTGGATTTCGAGGGTGACAGACATGATCAAACGGCCATCTTGAGACTCAGAAGTGGGCATTTGAAATGCATGACGTTCGATTCTGGGCACAAAGTCTTTTCATTGTGAAATAAATGCAATCTGAGGCCGGCTTCCCCCGATCACATCCTGGATTGTTTGAGATTCACTCTGGTGGATGGATCTTCGCGCAAATCCGCTACTGGTGTTCGACTTCGTTAGGGTTCATGGTGTCATGGATTTGATCTAGCTGGCGCTAGATCTCTGAGGGATCGGAAACAACAACAACAGAAGGAAAAAGAGTTTACCATTAGCGACATTTTATCATCATGTTCCTCTAAGCTTTTAAATACCAATATCCAACAATATGGATATGTAATTTCATCTTTTACCCCTACAAAGCATGAAACTTAAAGCATTTTATTCCCAGATTCAAATCCTCTCATTAAAAACTTGGAAGGAACTTGGAACTTCCAGAAAAATGCTTTCCTTAATGTTATATTTTTCCAATTTACTAATCATTTGTTGTCTTGGCTCAAAATTGTTTAATATGACCGGAAAATAATAAAATTTTCTCAGATCATGGCGAAAACGTTTTACGTAGTGATGTATACATAATTGAATGATTTTTTAGAAATTTCTGGCTACTGTATGATAATATTTTACCTATAAATTCATTTGGATTTGATTTCGTTTGTCTCTCTGCAGTCAGTGTTTCACTCACGCTAGCTTATTTGACTTGGGTTTTATGGTTCTTTAAAAATATTTTTGATCAATTTTTGTTTCAAGCTATTGAAATTATGAAAAGGACAACTAAATTAAGGGTTAAATTATTTAGTTTTGAATATATTCTATATGAAAAATAATTTCTTTACAATATTAGATAGCTCATTTAATTCAGGAATGACGATTGATCTGCGTGTGACACGGTTAAATTGTTGTACTGAAATTGTTTCATAATCACCAGTAATTTTTTTCCTCTTTTATCTAACAGTTAAGCACATCACACAAAACAACAAATTAATTCAACTTTACGTTTGTATGCAATAATATAACTTATTTTTACTTGAAGGTATATTTTATTTTGGACTTTTTTTAAAAGCAGTATTAAGCATCGCGACTGAGAAGGGCTGGGTAATCCCTAGTGTTATTGAAGAAGGTAGTATTAGAATTTTCATATACAGTTTTTTGAGTTATTTTTGTGACATTTTTTCCCTAATTTAAAAAAAAATACAAATATAAATATCTAAAAACATGAAATTGAAATGTTATTCTCATTTTATTAACATTTTATGGTTATTCTTTTCTGATCACACATGAAAAATATATAAAATGCTACATATATATTATATTCTTAACTGAATATGATATATGAAATTAAGGAAATTCCCAATTGAAGTATACATAAATAATGTTTTTTAAATATTGTTTATGTCATTAGATTCTCAATATTTTTTCAGAGTCATACTTATTAAAATATCACACATTTCTAAAACTGATTAGTTCCTTTTATTCAAATATTGCAAGCAAGCTTTCTTTAATTATTTCATAAAAGTTTTGTTACAATTTTTTAATTAAAATAAATGAAATATCATGATTTAAACTATTCAATTTAATATTTTAAGGTTAAAAGTTTTAAATATATAATTATCATTGTAAGCAAATAGTTGTCAAATTTCATAAAAACAAGAACTTACGAAATATTTTAATTCATAACAATGCTCTAATAAATTTAGATGCAGATGATTTATAATGTTGATGAATTTAATATTTTATTTTAAAAAAAATAATGCCTTGCTTCAAGAATAATCAGGTTTCAAAAGTGTAATTACTGTATCAAACTTATATACATAAAAATGTTTAATACAATTTTTTTTGTTAGTTAATTATGTTCCTTAGGGAGAATAGCTTTTAAATTATCTCGAAAAAGCTCATGCGTTTTACAAAAGCAAAGGTTTGGTGAGGGATTCTAATTAGTAATGTATTGAGTGAAACATCCATGTAAAACCTTGCTTTCAATATTTATAAAAATCTATCAAGAAATATGTATGTATATTTAGAATATAGAAATGTACCAGAAATAAAGTTAAAAAGAAACAACCATGAGATAATTTTTTAACGAATGCATCAATAAATTTTAATAGCATTAATCAACTACACACCATACCGTTGCGTATTGCACGATTGTTTCTAAAACTTTGTACGTTGCTATATCATTATTTTTAACATGAGAATAGCATAAAAGATAATGTTTACACTTTATGATGTTAAATTAAAAGAATCACGCAACTGTTCCCGGATAGCTGGTCATCGTACTAGGAGCTGAAAGTTAAACGGTTGGGAGCAGAGTCGCACCCTTTGACTAATAAGTGTCAACACAATAATTAAATCAATCATTTATTTATCTTACAGTCATAGAAAGAAATATTTTTTACAAACATCAAAATCTAAGTACCACTATTTATTAGTATATTATGACTTTTCCTCTACAGGTGTACTGTAATTCCTTATCAATCAGCTAATTACCGATAACAACTAGCAGTTTTTACTAACCGAGAAATGTTATTAGACGTTCATTAGCATAATAATTATTGTTCAGGGAAAACTAATTTCATCTAATCACATAGAGAAACATGCAGCCTTTACGATATTATTTTATTTCCTCAAAATGTCTAATTGATGGTTTTATTCAAGAAGGTAAACACGAAGTCTGACCTAAATGAGTATTTTATCCTTTCTCCCAAATTGCCTTTTTCTTCTTTTCCGTCTACAGTTCGACATTTTGTTCCTATTGCGAGACTGTTGTGTTACGCAGAGCTTTCCTCCGTTAGTTCAGCTTTGGTGCGTGGAGTGCTTGTTAGGGAAATACACAGCTTCGGACAATCAAGGAGGAAAAGAGAGGGTAAACACCTAGCAGAGATCGTAGTTCGTGCACGTGATCGAGTCGGCACGCGTTACATAACGATGAAAAAACAGTGAAATAGCTATAGGATGCGACATTCCGGCATGCCATGGATAAAGAACTGAATGGGTAGGAGTGAGTGTCACGTGTCCACTGTTTTTTTTGGGAAAATACACATTCATTAATGACAGAAAACTATTCAATAAGTATATCTGTAAAAGAAAACGAAAAAAAAAATGATTGCACAATTTCTATGAATTCTTTAGAAAAATATAAGTAAAAATAAAACAGCAGATTTTGCGGTTTTCTTCTAATCATATATTATTACTGTGAAACACGAGTTTCCCCATGTATTGCTAAAGAAAATTTAAATAAGACCGCAGATATGTGGTTTTATTTAAATTTTCCTATTATAATTTTTTTCAGAAAGTATAACATTGTGAAAATTTTTATGTTATATTCTTAACTACTTAGAAAATAAAGATAATTGAAAATAAGTGAACACACACATTTATGAGGCCTTTTATATTACATCAAATTGGAAACATCATCTGAAGAGACATTCTCAGAGGTTTCCTAAGAAACCACTGAGAATGTCTCTTCAGATGTCGTTTCCAATTTGATAGATACTTCTATAACCATTTCCATTTAATTACTTAGTTTTGGGAGGAAATATTTAATTCTGAAACAATCAGCAAAATTTGAATATCGATATTAATATTTTTACTCATCTTAAAACACTTTAAAAGGAACAATCCCATTAAAATGATCCATGCACATTGAATATTCGCAGTTATTGTTCCTCTTTTTTGTTAATGTGGTCTTAAAAGTACCTGTTGAAAGGGTCGACTTTGACGCTTAAATGGGTTACTATAAGCCATAAGACGTTTCCTTTATGAATGAAATGTTTTTATTCAATAAGTAAATAACTAAAATCTTTTTCACCTGTCATTTTATCTTAAATCCATTCGAAGACGGAAAGTTAACCTAACATAATTTTTATGGTAAAAACATTCGCTGTATTTTAATATTTATAGTGATCTGAATTATTTGGTCTATGAAGACTTGAATACTGATTCTATTTTCTTCTACATTTTTTTAGATGATAAGAATTAATTCTAGTGCAGAAATATCTGAATCCTTGGTACATCACGGCCTCCGCCGGTTAATATCGTGTAGGAAACAGCATTGGAATTAGTCGCATGCAAGATGCCTTGCAGTTCGGAGCTTTCTGATTTCAAGAAAGGTATAATTATCGGATATCACAAATGTGGCCGATTCTTAAGGGACATATCTAGCGATCTGAAGAACCCAAAATAGACAGTGGCACTGTGTGATTAACAAATGGTAGGTGAGCAGTGATTGTCGGAATGTGCCCCAAGTAGGCAGACCAACGAAACTGGGAGATAGAGACCAACGAGTGCTGTCCAGAGAAATTCGGAAGAACCGAACTCAACTGATGGCCCTCATCCGTGAGGAATTTCAAAGGCATCCGGGAGTATTGTTTCAATAAATACCATCCTTAAGGAAGCACATCTGCTTGGTTTTCATGGTCGTGCTGCTGCCCATAAGCCTTTCATCACAAAGTCCAACTGCACTGCTCAGTTAATGTAATGCAAAGCATTGATGTGATTAATGTGATACATCGAAATTGGACCGTAAATCTGTGGAAACGGGCTCTTTGGAGCGACGAATCAAGGTTCACCTTTTACCGTTCGGATGGCAGAGTCTGGGTCTGGCGTCTGCCTGGAGAACGTCTCCTTCCAGAATGCATTCTACCAACAGTCAAGTTCGACGGAGGTGGAATTACGGTCTGGTGGTGTTTCTCCTGGTATGGACTGGGACCCTTGATCCCTATTCATGGTAAGTTCAACGCCGATATCTACTGCACCATTTTGAGGGACACTGTGTATCCTACGTTGTGGCAGTTTTACGGGTTGAACTCCTGTTACTTTTAGGACGACAATGTCCGATGTCATGTTTCGAGGTTAACCAAGATTTGGTATGGTACCAATGGAGTTCATCCAATGGACTGGCCTGTCCAGAGTCCAGACCTGAACCCTATCGAGAAGCCATGGGATGAGTTGGATCACAGAATTAAAAGTACACTACCAGTCCAAAATCGGTGAAGGAACTTGTATGTCTACGAGTGAAAGGCAATACCACTAGCAGTAATGCAAAGAACTGTGGAAAGTATGCCCTGGAGGGTTCACGCTGTAATTGTCTCTCGTAGAGGCTCTACCAACTATTGATTTTGAATAAAGTTAGTTTTTCTTTTCTACCACAGGTGTCCAAATACTTATTGGTAGACAGTGTATTATATTGAGTGTGAATTCAAAGCATTTCAAATATGCGAGTTTTCCTAAAAGAAAATTAAAAACCAAATTAACTTTTTTAAATATTAATTATTTTTTAATGGGTTTAATATTAATTGAAAGTAAATAAATTTAATTTTTATTAAAACTACATTAAGAATGATAGATACATAAAACAGCTCTGAAATTTAAATAAATATTTTTAACAGAATTTTATCAAATTTTTTATATAATTCTACAAGCAGAATTCGTACTGCAATAGAGGGTTGACTCGAAGCAAACGCTTTGATATTCTCCTAGTATGGTAAAATGGTAAAAGCACATAAATGCGAAAAAATACTTTTCCCGTCATATATCCAACCCGTCCCATAGCCTTTACTTCTCGTAGGTGAAATACGATATTGGTATGTAGAATTGTATTGAGCAAGAAATAGATAACAATTCCTTGAAGATATGCCTGGAAAGCTGGGAAGATAAGAAAGAATTTCTAATTTTAAAATAATAATTGCATTCAGAGTTATATTTACAATGTGGATCGTACACGTTCTGTCAAGAATACGATATATTTTTGCTGTCAGACTTCACTGGTGGTAAGAACCTTTATCTATGCAGAGAATGTAGTTAACGATTTAGTTATGTGACAGAATTTTAGTTATTTCAGATTCTGGACGCTTTTTGATAATGGTGCAATGTCGGAAGAGGGAATACTTGCAGTCAAGAACTGATTAATTTGTTTGGTTGGTTTGCTCTGCGATTATGTTTGAAGACTTTTTGAGACTAACTTACGGCTTAAATTAGATTCCATGAATCATTATACAGCATGAAATGAGGCTAAAGATTGCCGTACTAATGACTACCAGTTATAGTATGAGGTTGGCTATCAAAAAATGGTACATGACTATGAAAATGTAATTTTCTATTAATTTCAGTCAAAAATTTTAATAAAAAAACATTTATTTATAATGGTTTCAAGGTCTTTAGCCTACCTATGCTCAGCCCAGGCTACTTTCTTTAAATTCATGTGGATAAATCCTGGCTTTGTCGATTGATGGCACTTGGCATCACTCATTAATCTCATCTAGGATATATTAATGATGCTCACTTACTCCAATAAGAAAACATTTAAAATGTTTAGACGCCATTTACCTGGCGTCAACCCTTGACAATATATAAGATTAATTAGGGCAAATGCCACAAATTCCCTCAAGAATGGAATTTATGCTACCATATTAGTCTGAGACTATTTTTTATATCATTTCTAAATATTGTGTTTTTACGATATATCTTGACAGAGTTTGTAAATTATTGTATTCGAAGCACATAACTTGTATCATAAACATTTTGAAAACACAATCAAATATGTAGTCACTACCAATCTTCATTTCGCTTCAAAACAGAAGCCTAAATTTAAGAAACTTTTTAGAGAAACTAAAAATTTCCTATAATATTTTATACATAAACTATCTACAGATATCAAAAGTAACATCACACAAAATAAATACGCTTACAATTTTGCAATATCCTTATCTAAATCTAGCAAAGCTTCTCTGATAACTTAGTCTATACAAGACTTTTTTTGTTTCGTTTAACAAACTAATGTGTTACTGTTAGGTGATAAAATATTGTGAAAGATTGTAACAATGAAAAGAATTTTTTTTTTATTAAATTCGAATATAGCTAGTAGTTATTCCTTGATAAAAGTTATGCAAATAAGGAGTCTTATAAAGATTCGGGAGAAAAAAAAAACGAGCATCGTTAAATACTTCGTATAATCACAATAGATGTTTGCGAAATACAATCATTTTCAAAGCGGTTATTAGTGGTAGAGGCCTATATCTCTATTACATGAGCTAGGCCAGCAGATGCATTGATCTCAAGAATTTTTAAATATCTATTGCGATAAAAATTAACAAATTATAAAATTCTTGTTAATTTAATATGGTAGCTCAGTTACGTGAGAAAGATTATAAAAAATTAAAAATTTTATAAAATGATGGGATGTTTAAATTGCATAGTAAAAGCACATAGATAAAGGTTATGAAACTCAAATGTTCTTAAATATTCCAAGGATTCGAGTGCCCTATGTTTATTATGAAGCATTTTTGAAAACTGCTTTTCTAATTTTAATATAATTCTGATTCAGTTTTTACTCTTTATTACATAAATAAAATTTGAATATTGCAATATATGGTAAAAGTATTAAATTATTACAGTGGTTTATTGCTTAAAACACATTGTCTGAAAACAGACTGGCGGGATATGAAAAATATTTAAAAAAATAGCAATTTCGAAAATCTCCAGTAATGATAATTAGAATGTTTCCAAGTAATTAAGCAACACTTCCTGGTATTAAGAACTTAACTGAAATTGCGGTAATCATTAGTACGGTACACATGATTTTCGCTGTTCATTATTAGTCAATTAATCGTGGCACTCTCTGATGCCTACTTTTTTTAAATACAAGTTAGCATAAAAGTTTGATACTTTAAATTGTATTTAAAAGCCTTATTTATGTATTTTTATTTAATTAAAATTTGTGTACTTATCAATATTGCATTATTTATAAAGTTTGTAATTTTTCTTCAATATATATATATATATATATATATATATATCATTTGCTTTCAAATTGACAGTTGACAAACAGGTAGTCACATTATTTTTCTGATTCAAAGTCACGATTTATAAAGAATTAAAATATAAATCTGGCAGACCATAAATGAAACAACGAGGAAATCATTTGGGAAAATACAATGTTTCTAAAAAGTAGCCGTTCGCGAGGCTTTTGACGGTCAAGGAAAGAATAAACAAAACACTGATGATGGGACGAATCAAGTAAAAACAGAAAAAAATAAAACTGTATGTCATTATGGAGAAAAACGCCAAATTATTGTCTACATTTTACACAAAGGCATACGTATTTTCCTGCGGAATCAAAACCACGCACTTTTATCGGCATTCCTCCATATTCCAAAAGAAGTGTGACGTCACGATTGTTTTCACGTGAACAGCTTTATCGACGTCATGCTCCCGATGCTTTCTCATTCGCTCTTGCCAGACGTTTCACGTGTTCTTGCTGTGTTTCTTAACCTTTTACATTGACTGTGACGTATCGCAGTGACGTACGCGGGGATTCCTTACGTAATGGGAACATTTGCGTGGCGACCTTTTCCTTCAACTTCGGAAGGTTTGTTGTGCAACAACAATCGACTCTTTAGGATACGCTCGGCGGCGGACACAACAAACACAATCGACTTGTTTTGGAAGGATACAAATCAAGTGACGAAGTCATTGTATGGAAAAAGTCAATATAGAATTGCAGCTCAATTTTCATTCTTAAATCTCGTTTTTATGAGAACATGCGTCTGCGCAGTTTCGAGAAAGGAAAAAAATAACAAAAGTAGAAGAAAATCTGATAGAAATTTATGTATTGAAGAATAACAGTTATTTTAAATAAAGAAAATAAGAGACATTTGCAGAGTTCATTTCAGTTAAATCTATTCTAAAGATTCGTGAACTACTCATGTCATTAAAAATAGTTTTATCTCGAAAATAAAATAAAAACAAGGAAACAATTCGTAATCTTATACGGCCTTTAATTAATTAACTGAACAATTATTTTACTTTATTTATTTATCATTTCCGGTATAAAAATAACGTCTCTGAAAGATTAATCTTAGAATTCTTGACCCAAAATAATTTCCCATAAAGATAAGAAAACAAGGAAGTCTCTTAATTGCCAATATCTTACCTTTTATTTAATTAATACCTTTACACGTACCTTCAACGATTTCTTGTTAGATTTTAAGAACATTAAAGAAATTTTTGTTTTGACAATTTTTTTGCATCTTATCAAATTGTTTTTGATTCTAAAGTGATCTCTTTGTCACTGAGATATTTTTTCTACCATATTTATAGATTTTGTATCCAATCCTTATGTTTTAACATATAAATTTACAATCAATATTTCTTAGTTCATAGTAGACTATATGAATTTATAGCATTGATACGTAACATGAAGTCAAAACTTATTAATTTGAAACATTTCAAAAACTGACAAGTATCAAACTTATGCATTTGTAACTGATTTTGAATTAATATTATTTAACATTTATAATTGATTTAGAATTTTATGAATGCAAATTTTGAAAAAATTTTAACTATTTGGTATGATATTTAGCTTGTTATTTCTTAATAAAAATGTTTTCTTATTCTAAGAGTAGCAATCTTTTTGAGTAATATCTTTATAACAACATTATAATTATTTTTAAAATAAACTATTCATAAGGAATATTTCTGTTTAATTTATATTATAATATAATTTAATAATATATTTTTGTTTTAAACAACTAGTATTAAGATATCACATCTGTTTTGTTTAATGTCACCTCAGAAATATCACGTTTAGAACGCTCATTGTAAACTTACAAGCTACCTGTTGAAATGATAAAATATCTGTCAAAACGAATTAAATATATCAGCAATTAAAAATTAATCTTATAAAGTATACAATACATCAATGTCAATAACTGAGATAATTTAATAGATATCTGTCAATAACAGATTATTTTAATTGTAGTATATAATTAAATTAGTTTTCTTTTCCATCTAAGTAATTATCTACCTGTAAAGAAACTTTATACTAATAAATCATTTTTAAGACGATGTTATATTTAGTATACACATAACATAACAACTAAAAATAAATAGATTATTTTCTATAAATAGTTACCTAGAAATCATAAATTTAATTAGAAAAAATAAAATCTGATAGAAAAACCTTTTGATAAAAGTTGAGTTTACAGAAAATTTATGTATGATTATCAAAAATTATTCAAAATAAATATTCCGGAAAAATTAAAAAATAGATTATTGAGATACTTTTTTGGAAGTATGAAATAATTAACACATCTCTTGCTTCCAGAAAATATTGCCATTAACTTTTACGTTTTAACATAGTTTAATAATATATAATTTTAAACTATGTTAAAATGTGAAATTTAATGGCAGTAAATTATATAATTGATTATGTTTTGAATTTTATTAAAGCTTTTATAAAATATAAATCAAAATATATTTAGAAACATCTATATTGTTAATAAATTTCTTTTGAATTTAATTATTTATTAAAAACAAGGAAAACTGTAATGAAGTATCCAAATATTTAAAAAATTAATTTTTATAATTTTCGCTCATGAAAACAGAATTAAAGTTTTGACAAAAAAACATTTTAAAATCTTCTGAGATGTAAAGTTACGCTTTTTTCTCCCAAACTTGCATAGATTATTTGTTGGTCCTTCGCTTTTTTTCCTTTCTCCTAAGTTATTTATATTTCAACTCAAAATTATTTTACATTATACAAATATTTACAAATTCTTCAATAGAACACAAAAGAAACTCAAAATCTGCTTAGAAAATAGCATTATTTGAGATTTATTTCGAACCAGTTAACAACTGTTTCAGCTATAAATTGATAGATGGCGCTACTCTTCAGTCTTTTCAAATTAATTTTTTCTTCAGAAGTTCTGAAATTTTATTATAGATGGCGATATTAGCCAGAGACTTAATAGTTAAATAAAAGTAAATGACGTACTAAATTGCGTCACAGATTGAAGGACGTAGGCATCTTCTTATATAATGTATATTGAGCCTTACATTCAATTTATCATAAAATAAATTCATGAATTATAGCTTTGTAGAAGCTTGTGATATACATTTTTATTTCTTAAAATGGTTCAACTGAATACTTTCAATTATTTTCTAATCTAATTTGATGAAGTGTGTATCTTCCACAAAAGATATTTAATTATAAATATTCACTTGTTTTTATGGCACAGAAAAATTTGAAAATCAAAATTCTTTATTTTTCTTTCCAATTATTTGCTGATTTAAATATAAGCTATTTTTTCAATAAGCTGAAAATTCAATAATAATTTTTCATAAATTTCTCAATCCTTTTTACATTTTTTCCATTTCTGTTCAAAAAATTTAAGCAAGTTGTATTGCTTAAATATTTATAATCAATTTATGAAGTAGTGCACCAAATTGCAACATAATACATAATAAAATATATACAATAAAAATATTTCATCGTGAGATGTTGTTTTTTAATTTCTAATAAAATTTCGGAAAAAAAGAAAATGGGAGATGCATTTTTATTTTATTAGCATTTTTCTCGATTAAAAAAGCTCGGAATAAATGAAACTTCCTCATCAAAAATAATGAATGAAAAGTAATTGTATTTTATTTACTTACTTTTTTGTAATTCTATTAATTTTTCTTTTCTATCCAATATAAAATTAATATAAATTAAATAATATTGTTTTTTAGATTATTTAATAAGTTTTCATACCCTTTTAAGTACTGCCAAAAAAGAACTTTTCTCATGAGTTTCAAATTTTAAATACCTTTTTTTCAATTTGTTTATGTTTCAGGGTCATTTTGTTCACCGAGAACAGTCTCAAATAGCTAACAATGTTCAATGACACACCTGCTGTTCATTTCTTTCTTTTATAGTTTTCCACAATAATAATTTCAAAATGAAGGCATTACATTTTAAGTCCAACATAAGGTTTTATTTATAAATCTCAAGGTTATTTTGTTTAAAAATCGTGGTCTCCAAAACCCAACAAAATTTTGCGAATCCTGTTGTGGAAGGAATTTGATTCCTTTCTTTCTTTTATTATTTTCTATAAAAATAATTTCAAAATGGAGAGATCATATTTTAAGTCAAATATAACTGAATGAGGCATAAAAATAAATTATGAATTGAGACTTATTTAATAACTTAATTTCATACATACAAACAATTTAAGTTTTTGTACATCCATATCGATAATTACATTTATTTTGCGTCAAAATTGTTCCTGAATAAGTGATTAAATTCATAGCAATCACACAAATGAATTATTGAAACTAATAAAGAACAATTTTTGCATTGACCATTCACGTTTTAAATAGACGAGGTTAATTATTCAAATTCATGAGAACGCAGAGCAATATTGTTTGTACTTTTTTCAAGTTTTTTTTTATATATATTTTAAATTGTCTTAAAAAAAAACAAATTATACATATTTATGAAAATATAGTTTTGATAAAAAAAAAAACAATAATTTAACAAATAAAATAAAATTATTATTTTTGAAACTTCCTTACTATCCCTTGAGTTAAAATTATTGTATAAAATTTATTTGTGTGTGCAAGAATTGTCTATTTGTTATGCAGATTAATTTTAGGCTCCAATCAATTTCACTATAAAATCAAGGTAAATGGCCCAGTGGCTACAAACCTACCAAACCTTAGACCTACTTCTTCTTTTGAAACTTTAATTTTTATTTAAATTAAAAGGGAGCTAAAAGAAATGTTTGGATTTTGTATTTTTAAGAAAAATAAAATGTTTCATTAGTTTAAAACCTTAAAATTAGAAAACTATCATAACTAAATTAATGACAGTCATTAACGCTTGGATCGTGTTTGTTTGATCTTATCTTATGCTTACATTTTTATTTTTAAGATTTATTTTAAAAATATTTGCTAATCTTACAACTGTAACATATTCGACTTTTAAAAAAATTGTTTTTCTTACATGATATTAGTTTGCTTAAGTTTCTGAACTTTGTTATAGATTAAAATATTATTTTATTTTTTTTATTCTACAAACCGTGCAAGGCATAATCAATAATTTTAATATTATTCATTCTATTCAAATAAAAATTACAATCTCGTAGAATTTATAGAAATAATTTCATTCGAACAATGGTACTCTTCAATTACTGTAAAGGGTGCTTTTCTCCTGATAAAGTCATCTTGGAAGAAAAACAACCCTGGTGAAAATTTCAACAAGTGGTTTGTTTATTAAAAATCAATAGTTATTTTTCGCTCACTAGGGTTAGTTTGACTCATTTAAAAGGTATTCCGAATCATTATAAAAAAAACAACATCTGATATGAAAGTACCAACTAGGAATCGAAGACAAAAGTTCCAATTATTTAATTCTTTCGACTGGGTTTTAACAGGTACAATGAACAATAAATTGATGACACAATAAATTTAAAACTTCTTTTTTAAGCAAAAATAGGTGCGATTAATATCTGAAAAATTTTATTTAGTTTTAATTTATTTATTTTTATTTTTCAATTTATTTATTCGTCACAATTTATTTAATTTTATTTAGTTTTATTTTTCTTAAAATTAAAATTGTAATTTAGCTTTCAATATAGTTACAAAAGTTTCTTTTATAATGGTTTTTTATTTACTGATCTAGAATTTAATATTTTATTAAACTGTAATTTTACTATTGCACAGAATAAATATATTTTAATTGTTTTACGATGTATATACAATTTATGTGAAAAACTTCTCATCTAAATTTTTTTTTACATATGTTGACTTCCGCAATAGCAAAAGTACTTTCAATAATTAATCTGAGACTATAATTTAAGAAAATAACAATATAACACCTCTTAGTTCAATTAAAACTCATAAATTATTTTATTAATCATACAAATTTATTTATTAATCATGAGCCACAAAAAGCAGCAATATCCAATCATAGATGATGCGATAGAGGCTTAAGCAATTTCTGCCAATAGGAAACATTCATACATAACAAATATAAAAAATTCCCTTAAAACTATTTAAAATCAGTTTAATGACTTAAGAAGACAGCTTAGTATAAAAATAATTTTATGGTTTTAAATACACACATACTGGAACCAAGATGAGAAAGAATTTAACTTCACAAGTATGCAATATTTAACTCTTTATACTTTTACACCAGTACACTGCACATTTTTGAGAACACTCTCAGTCAATAAAGAATATTGTCAATGAATAAAGAATATGATTATTTATCATTTAATTTTTGTATCAATATATGCAAGTTCTAAAACATATAAAGTACAAAACTTTAAAAAAATTTTATTAAAAATGTACAGGTTATACAAATCAATGAAAACACTGAATAAATAATTTATTTACGTGATTATTTTTTTAAAACTTTTCCATACCATACGATTTCTTGTGATTTATCTATTTTAAACTGTAAAATGACCGTAAAAAAGTTTTCTTTTTATAATATTTTTTATGTAGATTCAAAAATTAATCCAAAACAAGTAGTTCTTACATTTATCAATGAGATATGTAAATCAATTTTTTTCATATAAAGGTCATTTAGTTTTAAAACATGTACATGGTACAGAATTTCTATTTCACTGACCAAATTTATTTTTATATTTTATTTAAATTTAATTTAATAGCTTTTAACTACTGCAGAATAAATGTAAATTATTCCACTTTCAAATATAGCAAATGTGTTTTTCTACTTAATTTAAATCTCATAATTTTTAGTCTAAAAAAAGAAGAAAGGAAAGAAATATAATAAAAATAAACAAATCTGTTTAAGAAAAAAGCAAGTAAATTGCACCATTCTACCTGAATATTGTAATTTTTCTTAAACTTTAGAATAGAAAAGAAATACGAGACAAAGTACTCCATTTCTGAAAATGACATATTACAAGTCATTTGAGTTTTATTACTTTTGCAATTATTTCGAAAGTAATAATAACATTTTATATTCTAGCAATTAATGGTACTTATAAATATTGGTTGAACTGTATTATAGCTTTTGTATTTAATTCGTCTTCTTATTGACTAGCATTATTTACGAATGAAAATACACATGCATTTCTAAATAGACACACACAAAATATCTACATATTTGAATTGCTAATTGAATAGAATTTTAAAAAAAAACCATAACTTTCATATCAGATCTTTCAAAACATACTTTTATTTTATATTTTACAAATAGGCTTTCTGTTTTGCCATGTATGTGGTTTTTGGCAATTTTACCAAAAACCACATAAAGAATGAATTTATTTACTTATTTTCCTCTAAGAACAATTGTGTGGTATACTAAAACGGTTCAGAGTTACAAGTAAACATGTTTAAGAATTATATATTACTAAGTTAACTTTAGCAGCTTAAATTTCTGGCAAGTATAAATATTTGAAATAATTTCTTTAAATTATATTATGATTTTCCTTCTATAAGCTCCATTAAATCATGAGTAATAGTCTTACATTTAAATATTATAAAAAAATAATATTGAAATTTTATATACATTCTAAAATAGAATTAAAAGAATTGATATAATAAATCTAAAAAAGATATATAGAATACATTCTAGATAGATATAATAGCAGAAGAAATATTACTCTTCATTCACAAATTTTCATAAGTATCTGTAAATGTTGCTTCTCCTTTGCTAAAGGTATTATAGAAGAAAAACAACTTCCAGAAAAATGTAAATGCTGATTTTAAATTGTTACCGAATTTATGTGGAACAACAGAGATAGATAGAATAATTTTATTAATATGTTACTAAATTTGTAATGCATTAATTAAATAAATTGTTTAAAAAAAAAATAAATTAAATAAATTAAATGCATACTAAATTTTGCTTACAAAAACTAAAAATGGTTAATAATCTTTAAAATTTTATTGTGTGAAATGTTTACTATAACATTAATAAAGCATTCTTGTAAGTACACACTAAAAACTTCATTTGAAAAAATTACAAAACGAAGAATTCCAAAATAATAATAAATAAATTTATATTTAAAATAAAAATAAGAAGGAATTAAATATTGTTTTTAAATCTTAAAAATTTAGAAGTGCTTATTTCGAATAAAATTAATTTGTTTTTTTTGTGTATCTTAAATAAAATTATTAATAAGCAAAAAAATGAGAATGAATTCACACACATACACAAAAGCTATCAATGAAAAATAATAAGAAGAAATAAATAGATCTTAATCAAATTAAACATTCTTAAAAGGATCATGAAGAATTATGAAAAAATATAAAATTTGTAACTTAAAAAACATGCATAAAAATCTCGTTGCATTTCTGCAGAAATAAATGAGATATATATTAGCAAAAGTGAAATAACAATGTTTTTACAAAACGTTTAAAAAATTGTACAATTAATTATTATTTAATTAGGTACAATTGTAAAATTTGTTTGAGTTCAATTTTAATCAGAAGGATCTCCCCTCATCAAGAAATTCATCGTTTTAGTGTTTTAGTAGTAATAAGTTAAAATGAGTACGTAATGAAATACAGAACATGCAGATTTTACTACACTGCTCAAAACAATTAAAGGATATTGCAGTTTTAGACGGATCTTGTGGTTGGGAAACTTTTTAGCTGATTGATACATGGTCGATAGACGTAGTAGGTTATATAAGAATAAATTACACATGTTTGGCCAAAAAAAAATGCATTTTATTGTACATTTATGTACAAAAGAAAAACACAATTTGTGCATATGAGAGAAAAGGAATAAGAAAAGGTGTTTTCTTCAAAGGAAATCATTTTCAGTATGGTTTCCACGGACGTCCAGAAACGTTGAACACCTTTAAGGCATAGAGTCAATGAGGCTATTAATCACGAGTTGGGGTATTCTGTCCCACTCTTCTAGAAAAGCCAACTTCCATTATTCCTACTGCCATTTTTCCATATGAAAATACGCCTATTATTAGGTTGAACAATAAAACGGGACTCGTTAGAAAAAAGAACATCGCTCCATTCTTTTCTCCCCCAGTTCACGTGCTCTGTTGCACACTCCCTGCGATTACGACGATGCCTTCATGTTAGTTTAACACATACCATCAGTAGGCGAGTTTACAGACCTACATCATGGAGCCGGTTTCGGACAGTCTGAGTTGAAACCGTGGGGACAGTAGCCGAGCAAAGGTTTTATTGAAGAAGAGTAGCGTTCATATTTCGGTGTCTCAGAGCCGTTAACACTAAATAACGATCTTCATTGAGCGTTATTGATGACTGTCTACGACCTTGCCTTGGTCTTCGACCTGCACTTCCAGTCTCCCAAAAACGGTTCCAGATCCTGGAAATCACACTTTGTAACACTCTAATGGCTTACGCTACTTCGACTTGAGTTTTCCCCCCTTTTAACCTACTGACAACTCTCCAAACTTCGGAATCGATTAAATGACTTCCCTGAGACATCGTACTCATCAAAACAAAGCAATCACTGAATGCGGATCATCCTTGTCTTTATTGTCTTTTATTCCGTTGAAAGTCAAATTTCATCCACTGCCGCTGAAGCGACGTTTTTGACGTCGAACGTAAAATTAACGTATTCCACAGTTTGAAAATCAGAAAATTTTGCATTTGTGATTCTCTTCTTCCATTTTTGGAAAAAAAAAATTGCTTATATTTTTATTTTACATAAAACTTACAATGTCCTTTAATTGTTTTGAGCAATGTATAATCCGATCTTAGAAACCACACCTTTAAGAATGGAAATTCTCGGATAAGATCCCACACATTATTAAGAGACTCAGATAAATGGCATTGGATTTATATTATCTGCAATCTATCTACTTTGCATGAAGGTTCTCCAATAATCCTTATGATATTCAAAAGTTTTATAATAATTTTTGACGGATAATTTGGCAAACAGTTTCAAATGCAATATATCAGTCAACACGTACCACTTTAAGAATGGTACCTTCTCTGAAATAAGTCTCATAATAGCGAGCATTTATGTGACTAGAACAGGGATGGGCAAAATTTTTCTATCGCGGGCCAAAAATCGAAAAAATAAAGTTTGGCGGCCTTGATGAATTTTGCTAAAATTTTAAAAACAATATACAAGTATTACAATTTAATATATTAATGAGATGAATAAAATTGCGATTTCATTTTTAAAAGTTCCTTATATTGAGGTTCGAAGTGAGATGTACTGATTCTAAGGAACGAGGCTAAATGCTCATCTTTCAGTCTACTTCTGAAATAATTCTTTCTAAGGTTCATAGTTGAGAACACTTGTTCACATATATAAGATGAAACAAACATAACACTGATTTTCTGGGCATGAGATATTAAATTTGGGAAACTTACTTTTGATAATGATTTGTAAAACTCTAACTTTGGCATATTTAGAAACAATTGCTTGAGATGATTGTTAGATTGTAACTCAATTAATTCAAGTTGCAAATCTGACCTCACTGCATTACAATTTACGTTGATTAGCATGGTAAAAATATCCAACTCTGCTTGAATGGCACTGAAATCTTGAAATCTGCGTTCGAACTCAAAATGAAGTTTTTTCAAGCAATCTTCATAATTCTTAAGGTTCTCTTCATTTACTGAGGATATTGAATTTAACCTCCGGAAATGAGATAAGTCGTTCTTACCTAGCTGCCTAGCAAACATATTAAGTTTTAGTTTAAAAGCTTTGAGATGTGACCAAATATCATCGATAAATTGATTTTTCCCTTGCATCTTGACATTCAAGCTGTTCATATGACAAAGATAAAAAATGCAGAGACTGAAATCCATTTTGTATCTTCTAACATTTCACACTCCGCAGAACACAGTTTCTCATGGAAGAACGACACAATGTCGTCTTTCAGCTGCCAAACTCGCTCGAAAACACATCCTGCACTAAGCCACCTTACTTTCGATTAATACAGTACATCAGAGTATTCAGATTACACTGACTGAAGAAAATTTCGAAATTGATTGTGTGTAAGCCCACGAGATCGAATAGTATTTACAAGTTTCACGACTGTATCAAGCACGGGTTTCATGTTCAATGCAGATTTACACAGAGCATCTTGATGTATAACACAATGTAGAAAAACAACATTGTTCCCGGGATATTTTTGATTAAAGAGTTCAAGAAATCCAGATTTTTTTCCTGTCATTTTGGTGCTCCATCGGTCGTAATATTACATATATTTGTTATAGGCACTTTCAAAGTTAAAAGCCCTTTCTGAAATTCACGAAAAATATCATATCCCATTATAGTTCCCTTTAAGGAACGCATGCACGCATAGTTCCTCAATAATTTCAAATTTCTCATCAGCACCTCTTATAAATAATACTAATTGAGCAGTATCATTTATATCAGTGCTTTCATCCATAGCTATGGAACAAAATTTAAACAGGCCAATCTTTGACTCTAATTGTGATGCCAAATTTTTATCGATGGCTTCCATTCTAAAAGTCACCGTTTTCAAGATAAGCTTACAGTCTCAAAATTATTTTTCTTGTCTGGACAAAAAACATCACAAACTTGGAGCATGCATTGTTTAACGAACTCCCCATCACTGAGAGCTTTATTAATTTTAGCAATATTGTATGCTACAATGTAACTTGCATGTCTTGCTGCTTCTTGAATAGTGTTTACCTTCTTGAAAAAATTTTGTCGGCCTGATAATTTTTTACAAAGACTTTGTACATTTTGTTTTTTCTTCATATTCGGACATTGCTTCGTAATTGGAATTCTTATGCTTAGATGTGAAATGACGGGAAATGTTATATTCTTTGAAGGCTGCAACAGCTTCATTGCAGATAAGATACACCGGTCTGAAAAAAAAATATTTCCATGCCCATTCATCATTAAAAGCGCGGTACTTTGAATCAACGTTACGTTTTTTGGTAGCCATTTTGGGGTTGAAATATTTTACAAATAACCCAAACAAGCACTAGCTACGCTATACTTTTAATAATTTAACCACACACACTCTTCACAATGACGCTATATGTCCACAATCTTTCAACACGCAATCAATAATATTAGAACTCACGCCAAAAGAAAAAGCCACTAGATGGAGCTTAAAATGCGCAGTCTGCCACATGTGAGGTCTAATTCACCTGTATTGAATTCCCATGTGTCTGCTCCACAAGAAAAAGATAACGCTTGTTGGCGCCAATCTACAGCTATAGCTAACAAATAACTTCTGTTTTTAACACTTTACCGATTGAACATTGCCTGTGTTTGCTATTTCCTTCGATTTATGTTTTGTAGAACAAAAATAGAGAATTTAAGCAGATTACCAGCTCTTTGAAAAAAAGGAAAAAAAAAATAATATTCAAGCAAAGTAGAAAAGGAGATGGATATGTAATATATGAGTATTTCTTTTAATTTGCCTCTGACCGGCAAATTAGAATTTTATCCGCGGGCCGGATAGAACCTTCCGGCGGGCCGGAGTTTGCCCATCCCTGGACTAGAAAGAGATAAAGACATGTTGGCTCAGTATGTGACTGACCCAATGATTAACTGTGCCCTCTCTCTCTTTTCAAAGAGAGAAGAATTCAGTATTCATTTTAGAGACAAAAAGAGTCTACTTAGAATCTAGTTATGAAGATATACAATAACTTTCCTGTTAAACATATGTGCAAAATCAGAAATTATCAGTCATGAAGTTTATTTGGTAGAGAAACCTATTTTGACTAATTTTTCTCGAGTTATATTTATTGAAAACATCCGTAGCAGATAATGTTTCTTTGTTGGGGAAGTGTGGAATGGAAAGTACAGTCTCAAATATCTTTATATAAGTTCATATAAGTATATCTCTTGATCATGTTTCAAAATTGCGAAGAAATTGATGTGATATGTCTTGTAAAACAGTCAATGAAATCAGTGGTTTCCTTATAATATTTCAATTTTCCCCAGGAGAGTAACAAGTATTACTGGTGCTCAAGTATAATATATTTTTGGACTCTCCATTCCAAAAAAATATATAATATTATACATAAGATATACTCGTAAGAAAATTTGATATTGGTATCAATGCTACTATACAAATAATCATATAATAAAGTACCTACTTTAAAATAAAATAAAATTTAGATTTTTTTATGATTAAAGTGTTCCTAGAAATTAAAGGCCATGACAGCTGAGAATCATGGGATTGTTGACGTCATCATTGAAGGGAACGTTTAAATTTGTGTTTGGTACCACACTTCGATGTGTTGGTAAAGAAATATTTCAGTTATTAATCTAAATTTTTTGCATCTCAATGCGATTAATTAAAAAAAAATACTTATTTTAAACTTGAAGTCCACTGAAATAGGTGATTTTTACGATAACATGTTTACTCTTTATAAGTATTTTATGCGTAATATCAATCATTTAGAACATGATTTCTGTTATGATTAATATAAATATAGTCCTAATATTCTATTTTCCATAATTTTAATCTACTTTTTTTCTGGAAAGATTGCTATAGTTTTTTTTTTATTTCTTTTTATTTATGTCTCGAAAATGTTACTGATATATATGAGATGGGAATTATATGATATTATATATATTATAATCTAGAATTCTAAAGATATTAAACCGAAATTCGCTTCTTAAAATTTTTACAATAACATTATTAATATTATGGTTGATTAATTTTAGAAAAGCAAAGTATAATATAATCATAAGTTAGAATAGCTTTCTGAAAGCTTGATATGTGTAATTTCTATCAAATTTCAATAAATCGTGTGAATATACCCAAGAATACATAAAATTAGATTTATTATTTTATTTTCGACTATACTGAATAATTAATATTCATTTAATTTTAATCTAGTAAATATAATTCTCTATTTTTATTTTTTATTGATTCTTGATTATTTTATTCTATTATATACAAAAGGATTTTTTAAGGATACAAGGGATTCTTTTAAGGAACTCCTGTGTATAATTCTGTTTTCATTGTACTCGTAACGAAATTATAAAAAATTTAGAAGTTCTGAATTTTCTGATAATTATAATATATTTAAAAAAATTTCATGTGTTATCATTTAAAAATTTCTATAAAAGTAAAATAACTTGTATCATGGAATTGACATGTCTCAACCAACCACTTGCCATGCCTAACTCTTAAATAAATACTTTTAATTGGAAAATATTTTAAAATACATATATTTTATTAGAAATTAACATTTTATAAAGATTTTAGTAATAAATTCTATAAATATTACATTTTTAAACAGAAGAAAACCTTTGAACATAAACATATAACAGTATAAAAAAATATTCTATTATTCAAAAATTAACAAATACATAATATCTTCATTAATGAATTAAGCCAATTTTCTATTTAAATTGATAAGATTTTTACTTCACTCTTTAAAAGTCTCTTTTTTGCAAAAATATGCCAAGGTATTGTTGTATACCAAATTGTACATCAAACCGTCCTAGTAAAGATTATGCTACCTGTTTCAGATCTTAACTGCTTTGGTTAAGAAAAATATCAAGGGATGATTTTTAGTTAACAAAAAACAGTGTTGTGTGTTCAAACATTTTTTGGACAAAAATATTATTCGCCATGACACTATCACTACTGGTGATGGGAAAAGTATTAGTTGTCAACATATTCCTAAACTCTCAGGAGATGCATATCCTTGTGTGTTTCCTGACTCTCCTAAATATATGACTCAAATTCCTCAAGAACGATCAGTGACTTTAGAACGTCAAAATAAGATGAAAAACTTAATGATGAAGAATATTAAATAAATGGATAGAAAAGAATAAAATAACATCTCTGAGATCCACTATCAAAGGCTTAAAAGACAAAGAGTGAAAGACATTTAATTTTATTTTAGGAGATGATATTTTATTATATAGTTGTGAAAAATGTATAACTTTCATTTTTGTCTCATGTCAACTAAATTAAAAATAAGTAAATGCTTAAAAATTTATGAAAATTTAAACACGAAGTTTTCAGTTAATCTGATCTTGTATATGATAATGAAGTATTTTTTGATGTTTTAAAAATATCACATGAATTAAAGTACTGGAATCAACTTTAAAATGTGTTGAATTATATTTCTTCTTATAATGACTGCACAAAGTTCCCTATAAAAACAAAATCTACTGAGTCAATTGAATGATGAAAGTCATTTGTTGAAAATGATTGTATGCCTTAAAAAATTGATTCAGCTAAGTTTTTGTTAGAGCAAATGTCTTATTTGAATAAACCTCTACATGGTTTATAATATTCAACTGATTTACTAGTCTTTGCACATTGTATTTACATGAAATTGAGTTTCACTTACCAAGTTTACGGCATCTTAAAAGACTTTCTCTTAACTTAAAAGTGAAATCAGGAATAACAAATGAAAATTTTAGTTTTTCGTAAAGTAAGTGTAATAATTTATCAGAAAAAGAAAGAATTGTAAATTTACTTATTGATGAAATATATATAAGAGCTCACATATATTTTAAAAACAAACATAATGTGTATTTACTAATACTAAAAAAGCTCTTCTAATATTTATGATCCAAGCATTTATGATATCATTCCTTTTTTTAATACCAAAAAAATTGCAGCTTTAATACCTGTGTATAAATTAACAGCATCTGAATTTTATGAGCAAACCTTAAAAGTTCTCGTAATTTTAGAGAGAGAGAGAAAAAAAATTTGATTTACTGTTTTAAGTGTAATTTCAGATAATAATCGTGTAAATAGAAACATGTTTTTCTCTGTTATGCTGCAGTAATGAAATCAAAGTTTGTATTCCGAATCCTTTTAATTATTCTAAAAAGCTATTTTTATTATTTGATTCAGTACATCTCATTAAATCAATTATAAACAATTGGGTAAATCAAAAAGAGTCTGATCAAGCATTTATTTTTTTTTGCTTCAATTGGAATATTTGGTTTCGAAATGGAAACAACAATAAGCAAAAAAGTTGATTTTGCTTCTGCATCATTTTTGGTTTTGAAAAACATTCATGTCAAAGAAATGAAATTATTTTTAAAAGTAGCTCTTAAGTTAAATATAAAAGCATTAAATTCAAACAGTTTTGAAAAACAAATTGCTACATTAATATTAAAAGTTTTTGATCGATCAAATGTTGCTGCCTTAAAATTATTATCTGAAAAAAAAAAAAAAAAACTATAAGAATATGGTGTATGTTTATCGATTATTAAATAATATCTATGCACACCATATATTGAAACTTAACTAAATTTTATTATTAAATTTTAAGAAAAATGGCAAAACGTTGCCAACACAAAATCTCTGAGAGAGAACTGGTTTGTGAACTCATCCGCTCACATCGTCCGGGAAAAAGCGTGAACTGCTCTGTTGTTCTTCGTGCGCTATATTTTCGAGGAGATTGGTGTTGCCAATTCTTCAGATAGAAAGTTTTTCTAGCTGCTGTTGCCAACTTCTGAGAGAAGTGTTTCACCACATTACTCCCCCCCCAAAGTGCCTAAGGCACGAGGAGTTAGAGATATCGTGGGTTGAAACGAACTCTTCTGCCGGAACGCGTAGTTTGCACAGGGGGTTCTTTGTTTACAGCTGAGTCTTGAACCACAGGTACAGGCGTCATTTTCGGAGAGTTTGGGGAAGCTTGGGTAGCACTGGGAACAGGAACTGAAGATTCAGGGGTTTCAGACATTAAAAATGCTGGTTTTAAACGGTCGACGTTGATAACGGATTCTTTTCCTTTGATGAGGAGAGTGTAAGTTTTATTAAGCCGTTTAAGCACTTGATAAGGACCATCATATGGACGAGTCAACGGAGGTTTTACTGCATCCTGCCTCACAAACACATGAGTGCACGAATCCAAAGCTGGGTGCACGAAATACTTGGGATTGGTATGAGCTGAAGTGGGCACTGGTGCAACATTTCTCATAGACTCGCACAGCTTTTGTAAGAAGGAAACTGGATCCAGGGAAGTAGAGACACTTGTTGGCTGAAAGAAATCTGCAGGCAGCCGAATTGTTGTACCATAAAGCATCTCGGCACAGGTACCGCCAAGGTCTTCCTTGTAGGCTGATCGAAGACCTAGCAACGTAATGGGTAGGCTTGTTGTCCACTGGACGTAATTGTGGCACATTAATGATTGTTTTAATGATCGGTGAAACCTTTCAATTAATCCGTTCCCGGCAGGATTGTATGGAGTTGTGCGAATTCGGTGAATGCCAAGGATTTTGTTGAGGTTCGTGAATAAGTTCGACTGGAACTGACGACCTTGATCGGTTGTTATGGTAGTAGGTATTCCAAATCTTCAATCCAATGAAAACAAAAGTTCGGGAGATGGTTTCTGCGGAAATGTCACGTATTGGAATAGCTTCCGGCCAGCGAGAGAATCTGTCCATCATTGTTAAGAGATAAGAATATCCTTCCGACGGGGGTAAAGGTCCGACAATATCCAGGTGCACATGTTGAAAGCGTTGTAAGGGTACAGCAAAGGCTTGCAAAGGGCTATGGTTTTGTCTGGAAACTTTTGATTTTTGGCAATCAATGCATGCGCGAGTCCATGCAACACAGTCCTTTGAAATTGAAGGCCAGACGAAACGAGAGAGAATCAGTCTTTTAGTTGCTCGTACTCCTGGGTGGGAAATTCCATGTAGGGAGTCAAACAGAGTTTTTCGGAGTGGAGAGGGAACGAAAGGACGGATTCGATCGTTGGTTACATCGCAAAATAGTTTAAGTCCTGGGGACAGTTCCATCTTCTGTAGCTTTAAAGAACTACCTGCAGTTGATAATAATTGCTTGAGTTCTGCATCATTTTCCTGGATTTCAGCTAAACGTGAGAAATCGGTGGCGTTATTACTATTAACGGCGAAAATTCTTGATAAGGCGTCGGCAACTGGGTTGTTTGATCCAGACACGTGTTGAATGTCAGTGCTAAATTGAGCAATAAAGTTCATATGCCGAATTTGTCTAGGAGATGCAGAATTTGAATTCTTTTTAAACAAAAATGTAAGTGGACGATGATCAGTAAATATAGTAAACATTTGTCCCTCAAGGTCGTGCTGAAAATGTTTTACAGCAGAATAGATAGCCAATAATTCTCTATCATATGTGCTGTACTTGGTTTCAGCTGGTGTCAGTTTCTTGGAGTAAAAAGCTAAAGGTTGTAAGCCATTGGTACTTTGGGAGTGCAATACTGCTCCTAAGGCGATATCGGAAGCATCTACCATTAATGATAGCTGCTGATCAGGGGAACGGAAACCAAGGGTGACTGCATTCATTAAATCGCTTTTGCATTTTTCAAACGCGGCTGTTGTTTCATCTGTCCAAAGAACAGGTCGTTTGTCATTCTTTTTAGAATTTTTTAGAAGTGAATGAAGTGAGGCTTGAGTAGTTGCGGCTTTAGGCAAGAAACGACGATAAAAATTTAACATAGCTAAAAATCGTTTAAGGTCAGACAGTGTTTCAGGCATAGGGAAGTTAGAAATTACTGCTGACTTTTCGGGCAGAGGGCTTACTCCAGAGGGTGTTATTAAGCAACCAAGAAATGCGACTGATGTTTTTCCAAAAACACATTTAGAGGGGTTTAATTTTAGTCCGTATTCGCGGAGTTTATCAAAAATGATGCGAAGGTGTTTAATATGTTCGTCTTCAGTTGCCGATGCTATAAGGAGATCATCGAAGTAGGGACGCAAAAATCCAATCCGTAAAGCACTTGATGTATGAATCTTTGGAAAGTTTGACCAGCGTTACGAAGTCCAAATGGCCTTTTAAGGTATTCGAACAAACCAAATGGGGTGATTACAGCAGTTTTCGGTACGTCCTCAGGATTGACGGGAATTTGGTGATACGCTCTTGCCAGGTCGAGGGTAGAAAAAATATTTTTGCCGAAAAAAGCCTGTGTACAATCCTGAATATGGGGTACAGGATACCTGTCAGGAGTTGTCACAGCGTTCAAGCGACGATAGTCGCCACAAGGGCGCCAATCACCGTTAGATTTGCGGACCATGTGGAGGGGACTGGCCCAAGGGCTTTTGGACGGTCGAATAATTCCCTGAGACATTAGGTATTCGAACTCTAAACGCGCTGCTTTGAGTAATTCTGGAGCCAAACGGCGAGGTCTGGAATATACAGGGGGTCCCTTAGTTTCAATGTGATGGAAAATTTCATTAGTTTTAAGGTCGTTTGTTAATAAAGAAGGATTTGTAAGCTCAGGATACTCAGCGAGTAATTTTTCAAATTTAGAATCACCGATAAGTACGGATATGTTAGAATCTAGGGAAAATTTTTTGAAAGATATGCCGTTTGAAGAGAGAGATGTCCGAGAGTCGATCAGACGGTTATTTTTGACATCAACAAGTAACTCAAAATGTTTAAGAAAATCAACACCTATAATTGGTTGGCTTACGTCAGCAATGACGAATAACCACGAAAATTGTCGGCGGAGATTTAAGTCAATAATGAGGCGTTTGTTGCCAAAAGTAGAAATTTTAGTGCCATTTGCTGCATATAAGGCTAAATTTTCAGAGGGTGTGGTTTTTGGAGCATATTTTTTAGGCAAAACAGATACGTCGGCTCCTGTGTCAATTAGAAAATTTAGTTTTCAAGACGGGTCGGCCAAAAGAATACGATTCACCTGGCGGTCGCAAGATTGGCCAGTGAGCGATCGCCCGTTTAGTTTCCCGACTGACGAAAAGAACATGGAGCTTGGCACTTTCGTGCTTTATCGCCGAAATTGACATGGTAAAAACTAAGTTCATTCGTACGTTCCTTGTAGTGACTGAAGTTAGTGCGAGAGCGGGAACTATCGCGAGATCTGCTGCGTTGAAATGATCGGCGGAAATTGCGCCTAGGGCTACGGGAACTGCGTTCCAGGGCGGTGCTTAATTCACTAACTTGTTGAGTTAACTGCACTACCTGGAGTTCTAAGCGAGCCGTGACAGGATCTTGAGAGTTAGGGGTGATAGAATTTACATAAGAAGGGATAGCTAGATCGCTTATTTTATCAGCAACTGCGGCTATTTTATTCAAATCATCCTCGCTGAAAGTGGCTAAAATAGTCTGTGTGTTATAAGGCAGCCTCGTGAGCCATAATGAGCGTAAAAGCGATTCACCTACGGTATCACCAGCTAACGAACGCATGCGATTTAGTAATTGGGAGGGTTTTTGATTACCGAGTTCTACTCCCTGCAATAAGGTTCGAATTCTAGAAGTTTCACTTTCGGAATGAACAGAAATCAGGCGTTTTTTTAAGGCATCGTATTTTTCGGTAGGAGGTGGTTTCTCTAAAATGTCATGTACCGAATTTAGTATATCGGGATCTAAGCAGGAGACAACATGATTGAATTTTATAAGATCGGACGTTATATTCGCCAGAAAAAACTGCGATTCCAACCTAATAAACCACAGGGAAGGGTTAGTTTTCCAGAAAGGTGGTAATTTTACCGAAACGTGTGCAACCTGCGAAGGTGTGTCTTCGGAGGGAGAATTTTGAGTAACCGAAAATTCATCAGATAAAGGCATGGTCAAACTTTAGTAGGAGAATAATTACAAATTATACAAAACAATAATAGGGAAATGCGTATAGTTTCGAATACCAAGATATAAATGAGAAATACAATAAACATAAAAATATTAGTTATGAAATATAAAAGAAGTAAGGAATACTAATATAATACAATATGGCAAATCAAATAAGAAAACTCAGCACGATGCGAAAGGATTGATAAAATTGAAGAGTAGTTAACGGAATATAGCTTATGGGGGAAATTATGTACCAATAATAATTTAACTGGAAAAACTTCGCTTTAAAATATATACACAATTTTTCCAAGAAACTGACCCCAGTGAATAATTAAAAGTACATAACACAACGTTTAAGAAAATTATAGAAAGATCCTACCTGCATCCTAGAAGTTATAGATGATAACAATTTAACACTAACAATCCCACGTGGCGCTGGAGTTTCTTCCAAATCCAAGTAAGGCTTGAAGAATTCGTGTTCATCACGTCCAGGTCACCAAATATGGTGTATGTTTATCGTTTATTAAATAATATCTATGCACACCATATATTGAAACTTAACTAAATTTTATTATTAAATTTTAAGAAAAATGGCAAAACGTCGCCAACACAAAATCTCTGTGAGAGAACTGGTTTGTGAACTCATCCGCTCACATCGTCCGGGAAAAAGCGTGAACTGCTCTGTTGTTCTTCGTGCGCTATATTTTCGAGGAGATTGGTGTTGCCAATTCTTCAGATAGAAAGTTTTTCTAGCTGCTGTTGCCAACTTCCGAGCAGAAGTGTTTCACCACAAGAATATAGAGCTATGTAAACAAACAGTAAATTGTATTTAAAAAATCTGCTGGTGGGAAATAATAAACGTAAAAGCCCTAATAAAGATAAGCATTTACGTTTGAATTTCTGTTAGCCTATAATTTTAAATAATCAGAGGAGTGTTGAATTTCTACAGAATTTTATGTCATGGGTAATATCTTGGGAAAATATGAAACTACAAAAACAAAAAAATAATCATGGAGTTTTATCTCGAAAGCCTCTTTTGCTCTTTGCCTTTCTTCTTCATTATGATAATTATTATGTACCTATTAACTGAATTAAATGTAAATTATGTACCATGTGGCAAATTTTCAAACTTATAATCTTGAAGCTAGATTTGGTCAGTATTGACAAATGTCTGATTCAAATTATTATATATCATAGCAGAAAATTTTAGAAGCGAAAAATTTTTTTTATTAAATATTAAATTTAAAATATATGACAGTTTCAGAATTTCAGTTTTGATTGATTCTCACTCCTATGAAAGTAACATAACTGGTGATATAAATATGGATACATTTTTAACTATTTTAGATTATCTACCTTTTGAAAACTTAACCAAAATTGCAGGACATATATTGCAGAATATTGTATTCTTAAATTAAAACTCTCATGTAATGCATGTGTTTTATCTTTAACTTCAATGGATTTGGAACTTGATGTAAAATCTCATGAAAATTTCCAATATTTATATATTTTGAATAGAAGAGGTTTGAAAATCCCTTCCTTACATATTAATAAGAAAATGTGTTATCAATTTGTTATTTAATATTCTTGCAGATAGTTTATATAACTAATTTAGAACATGAGTTTTTAATTTGTAAAAATCAAGTAATGCTACTGGTAAAGTTAACTAAAATATTTCTTGAAGAAAATAATGTTATATTTCTAAATGTGTGTTTAGAATGTAATAAATCTTGTGATTTTTATGTTTCAAAAGTCGTGAAAACATTAATGAATATCTGCTTAAATAATTATTTCAAACGATATAATGACGTTGAGAAAAATATAAAAAGGTGCTAATAAATGTAAAAAACTTCAGAAAGTTAATTAGTATAATTTTTAAAATATCACACTTAATGAAAAAGATATATCTCTGAAAATTAAGGGCTTTAAATTGTTACTAGTTTATTATTAAAAAATGTTTATATTGTTTTAAAATCTTTTTCTTTTGTTTGTCTTTTATATCATCTTATTGGAATTGTGTGTTAAATGCATTCATTTACAGAAAATAATTTCCTTCTATATAATTCAAATAATTTTAATTGTATCTAAGCTTTACATTTTTCAAACAATTTATTAAGCCAAATATTTTCGTTGTAACTGAAGTTTTTATGTATTATACTTTATAGTTATTTTTGTAATCAAATGAAAATGTGATCTTTATATTATTACAATATTATACCTGTAAATAAACTGATGGTTTGATCATACCTTGATTTAAAGAAAATTCTATAATCAAAAAAATATTCAATTACTTCTTTTTGAAGAATGTTTTTAATTGTGTTCAGTGTTTGAATTATTTGCATTCAAAGTTTTTTCTCACTTCTGTGATAGTGATTATAATTGAAAGTTTTTATGTACTTTTTCCCCAGAATTGAGATGAGAATTTTATTTTGAAAACATGTGCATCCTTAATTATTTGTTAAATTGAAATTCTTTTCTGATCAATTCTAGTTTTAATTAGTGCATATTTTTAATTCTCAATATGTTTTTTTTATATAAATTAATAAATGTCATTTTAATTAGAAAGTTGTTAATAAAAACCATCAAAGAAAAGACAATAATAAAAAATTTGTATAAACTTTCTGAATTTTTTAACGTTGGTAGATATTATGATGACATCGTTTTATAACAATCTCCATATTTCAAGAGAAGATTACTTTATTAATATCAAATAACTCATTTTTGAGAACGAATTTGATTTATTTTAACATAAAATCTTCATTTAGTTGCGTTTGTTAAATATTTAAGAATAAGTTTACCTAGACAAACTGATACCGATAAGCTATCCAACGCGTCGTTTCACAGCGCTTGAGAACTTCGTTCGTTCCCTCCGATGATGATTATTTTCTGTCACAACCTTGTTATCTAGGAGGTCTTGCTTCTAGTCATTATATTTCATTCAAGTTACGGTAATCCAGTTTTAATGAGTCATTAGTGTATAAATAATATTTCTTATCAAGCAAAATGTTAACTTCCTTGTAAAATATAGCAGTTTTTCATCTATTTTTGATATACCATGACATATTTGAATATCAGATGGCTTAGATGTTAGTAACATTTCTTATGTACCTCAGACTAAAAATCAGCACTAAAAAATCTTTCCATTGTTGAATTGTAGGTCAAAATGTATATTTAAAATGTAAAAACAAATAATTTAGAAATTCAGCTGTTTAACTAAGGGAATATTTACCCCGTATTATTAATCTCACTTTTATACAAGTGGCAACATAATAAATTGTTATCCTTTTAAATCATGGCTGCGCTCACTATGGCATCATGTGTAGTACGTTCTATAAAAGTAAATAAAAATTTTTTTCTGATCTTCACTATTTTTACTTTATAATTTTCCCTGGTTAATAAGAAATGGTGTGTCTAAATGGTTAAGCTTTAAAATTATATATTATTCAAGGATCTAGACTAAAAACAGTTGTTTCTAATTGATCACTGACGCAATGTTATGCAAATGTTTCTGCTCAAAAATAGTGCAATATTAAATAAAAATTGAGTTTTTGTTTTCAAAAGAATATTAAAAGTTGAACAAATAATAGCTTAAACTAATTTGTTGTATAAATTATATTTTTGAATTATAATATTCTTTATTTTGTTACAATTAAAATACCGGTGTTCATTTTTTAAAAGTAGTTGATTTTAATAATAATTTCTATAATTGTAAACGAACTTATTTATAAATACAATACTAACTGAATATTTTATCAAATAGACTAAATAAAAATTAATTTTATCAAATAATGCAGTCTATACAGTTCAAACATTCCATGGTTTTTAATTCGATTGATTAAAAATATTATTTTATAATCTGCTAAAGTATGCTCTATGTGAGTATAAATATTCAATATATAGTCTGAAGTGCTCTTACACCATGATTAAATATTATGTAAAGCTCACAATTATTGAAATCAACTTTTTAATTACTATTTGATCTTTAGATCAACTTTTATTAACTTTTCAACTTTAAATCAGCCTTTTAATTTCTAATTGATTAAAATATTTATTAATTTTGAAAGCCAATATATTTTCATTATTGTATGATAAAATAGTAGTATATAATAATAAATTCTTGAATATTCTTTATAATAATTTATAAGTCAATATTCAAAGCATTCATTGGAAAACCAAAAGGGTTATAAATTCTTACCTGGAAAAGTAACTTATTGGTTTGACCTTTTTTTTTGTAGATATTTGTTATGAACTGGGATCTATTTTAAACTGTTTGATTTTATTTGCAATTAACCAATGCATAAAAAAGTTGACCATATTTATTTTCTAATGTGGTTTTATGTTAATAAATTTATTGTTTATTTTGGAAAAAAAGGAGTATCTGAGTCTTTCTTATTTTATAGCTTTCTGTTACATGTATTATTCATATTATATATCTTTGAAAAACAGAAAAAGTTTGTGTTTTGTTTTATCCATTATTAATAAACAACATGTGACGTATTTTCAAAGCTTTATATAAGCACTACCCCATTTTGTCCAGTACATCAAATTTAATAGTAACATATTAGAAAGAGATTTCAAAATTAGCATTTTTATTTTATAAATATTTATATACAATAATAGAAGGCTTATTTTGTATTTTCCATTTTTCCATATGATTTCTAAAAATGTAGTATTGCATTTGATTTAAAATCCTAGTATATGTAAAGCATTTTACATAATTTTTAAAAATTGTCGCTGACCACGAAATGAAATATTGAAGAGTCTTACCAACATCAAAATAATGTTTTTACGATTGTTGCCTAGAATTGACATAAAAACATGCCATAAAAAAATTAAATCATAAATGAATGAACATAATATAAGTAGGATGGATTTATAAATTCCAACTGTACAATTTTACAAATCATTATTCCAAATATCAAATTTGCATAAGAAAATGTGATCCAAATAAAATTTCCAAATTCTATACCTTATTGGTTTTTTTTCCTGCTCTCTACTACACATGAATAAACACATTTTTAATAGTACTGCAATAATTTCCAAAATTTAAGTTAAGCATTTACAAAAGATATGAATCTTAAAATGGCACTACATAAACCCACCCAATCTCACCAAATGTCAGCTAAAGATCTTTAGTTAATGTTGCCAAATCCACAGTATTACATATATTAGGATAATGCTTTGATTTCTGCTACCTTGCGAGTGTTTCTGAATATATTTTATTAATCTGAAAATATTGTAACTTGACAAAATTTCAAAATCGAGTTATAGAATGTTCATATATACTTTTGTGTGATGTGCATCAATTAGTGCATATTTTGGATATTAATCTAAGCTGTGAAGTTGTATTCATTTTTATGGAATCAAATTCTGTTCTTATAGTAAATTTTTTGATAAAAATTTATTCTCTAAAAAAACTTTTTTTGTTACTGTAAAAAAAAAATAAAACAAATTATGTTAGTTTTTGAAATATAACCATTGGCATTCCATGTTATATTCCAATTAACTTTTGTTTAATAATTTTATAAATTAAAACTTTTAAATATGCTGTTAATAATTCAATAGTGTTACATAGTTTAAAATTTTGGAATTGTATAATTACCTTTTAAATTTTGTTTTGGAAATCAGAAGTTTTTAATTCATTGATTTGGTTTATTACCAATAAATGGCAAAGTCCCAAAGTATCAAATTTTAGCCATGGATTTCATAATATCAAGTGTTTTATAATGGAAAAACGGTTGCCATTTTAAATATTATCTTTTAGGTGACATACTGAAAGAATTAACAATAAAAATTAAGTAGTCCAATAAAATAGAAATTGTATTAATTCACCTTACTATGATAAAACTAGTTACTATAATATCAAATTATTCTCATTACCCAATAACTTTTAAAGATAAATAATTATAATTTAAATCTTATTAAAATCTGATCAGAAAACCTTATTCTTTTTGTAGAACATTAAAAATGTGAAAGCAAACCTTATATTCATAAAACCCTTAAAATTCACTTTAACACATTTGATCTATTAATTTCATATTCTCATTTTTCTAGAAAATGCTTACGTACAAATAAGCATAATATTTCACATTATTACCTTGACATTAATCACATATTTATGCCTATTTGCAGTTATGCATATGCTATTGAAAAATTTAGCTGATGAAAGTAAAATCAAATTTATGATTCATTATTTTCCTTGGCTATTTTGATGCAAAGGGGGGGGG
>JAPDSC010073619.1:0-24955 GCA_026290005.1 Latrodectus geometricus | reverse complement strand
TTGGCGTTGAAGAATGTCATTAGTAACAACAACTTGCGTTTATGGTTCTCATTTAAGGACCAGTCAAAAGTTCGTAAAATCATGAGTATTCGTAAATTGGAGGTTCGTAAAAACGAGTGTCAACAGATATATATATACTTCAATATTTCTGATATTAATAAAAGGTATTTTAATATTTTCAATTAAGAATTCGATAAATTTAACAATCTTTTTTACAACTTATTAAAAACTTAGGATTTGTTTCAGCTATAATACAAGATTATAAAACAAAGCTTAAATAAACTTTTCAGAAAAAAGAAGATTACTAATAAATTATACTTTTGTAGTTTGAAGAAATACAGAGAGATGGTGTACACACACAAATGTTTCTTATATAAACTTTAAAAGCTTTCTAATATTGTCAGATATCCTTTCAAAAGAACACTAATATCTTCTGAAAATAAATTTACTTTTTTCCAATCGAATCTAAATCTGTAGAGCAGTTTGAAATGTTTTGATGTGTTTGCTGTGTCATAACTTCGAATTGCCGACACAGTTATAATAACAGACAAAATGCTCATAACGTACTTTATCGATACTTTTACAATATTTTAAGAAAATAGGAAATGATATCATCGAACAGCTCACAAAAATGTATCTTAAAATCTTGTAGTACGGGGTGAGATATTTCCACAATGTAGTTGACTATTTGAACCAGTTTCGAGGTTAGTTGAAACATACAAATATTTCCTAGAATTGTGAAAACTTGGTTATTTACTTTAATATTTTTATGGCTCCTAAAGGCATAATTATTGAGTTAACATTACATATTTTTGCAAATATCTTAATATACAATAATAAATTTAAATACATAAATGTAAATAGAATGAACTTTGATATAGCTAATTTAAAACTATTAGAAATGTTTGCCAAAATGAAACAAATTAATATAAAATAATTTTAGAAACATTTATAGCTGAATTTTATTTCATATTGATGTAATTACAAATGAATATTTCAACACATTTAAACCAGTTAAATCTTTTAAGAGGAAAGAGGTAATGGATCGCGTTAGGCTTTATGATACAGAGTAATATCTTTGGAGAAAATTTTTTATATTTCACTCACATGTCGGGTGGGGGGGAAACAACAACTTTTGATTACTTATTTTGATAGATATGTGCTCACTTGATAAATTATTAATCCTTTTCATTCATGTATTATAAATATTAATTCTTAAGATGATAAGGGAGTGTGTTTAAAGAAGATTCCAAACCATTAGAAATGTCTCCTAGGTAGGAATCGAATCTACAAACTGTTGAACTGAAGATTAAAGTGCTAACCATTTAAATACCACCTCAGCAATTCTGGACTTAAATAATAATTTTGAACGTCATTAAAGGCAGAGTGTGTGGGTTACATTATACGTAAATATCAAATTTGATTAATTAGATGCTAAAGAAAGGATGTTCATACATTTTACAAAATATTTTAACTTTAAAATGAAAAATAAATAGGAAACAAGTACAACATTACCGTTTTAGAATCGAAAATGGTCTCTCAAATTATTTTCTAATGAAAATTGATATTAGATAATTCGCTACAGTTGGAAGACAAAGGAGTGACTGCAAAATGTTTTCGCATTTTTATTCAGAATTTCTTGTGTTGGCAACACCTAGCAGTTTTAATTCTATGTGCAGACGAATTTTTTTTTTAATTAAAATCTTTCATTCTTTCTTTGCATTATCAAGACAGATGTTAAGCGTCGCTTAAATCAAAAATAACATTTTAAAAAATAAGCGAAATAGTAAAATTTTTATAAGTTTGAAATATTTAAATAACAAAAAGATTAACTGAAAGAACTTTAAAACGATTAAGAGAAACTCAGTAAAAATATGGCATAATAGAACACGTAATGAACGAACGAACGAACATTATATTATATTATTTTATTTTATTTTATATATATATATATATATATATATATATATATATATATATATATATATATTATATAAAAAATTTTAATTTAGGCAAAGTAAAAGAATTAAGAATTGATGCGCCATCTATCAAAAAAATTTCGATACTTGAATTTATCATAAAATATGGTCGGTATCATCATTAAACACGATTTAAAATTAAATATTTACAAGAAACTAACAGTCCACGGATTAACCGAAAAAAAATAAAATTGAAAAACTAAGAATGTGCAAAGAACCACTGAAAAAACATGTCGCTAATGAGATATTGAACATCAGAATGAGAAATTATTTTTGTAATTAGCATCTCATAATAAGCATAACAGATTTTATGGAAAAGTAATGCAGAATATCCATTGAACAAAAAGTATTGTTAAGAGGTTCCGGAAACCAGTGGTTTGGGGTGCTACAAAGCAAGAAAAGAAAACTGCTTTTTTTATTTATTAAAATTCGCAGAAAGTATTTAGAAAAGATATTGAAATCTCTAATGATTAAAGAAGCAAATAAATTATTTAAAAATGATCCAGTCACATTTCAACAAGATCCGGCACTCGTTCACAAAGAAAAGACTGTTCAACTGTACTGCAAACATAATTGGCTATCCTATATTTCCACAAAGAATCGCTTGATCCATTCTGCTGTGAACACATAAAATGTATTTAGTTAACAAAATGAAACTATTAATTGTAATCAAATTATAGAAGCTTTATTAATAAACCATAGTAAAAATAAAAAAATGTTAAAACAAAATTAAAAAATAGTTTATTTAAACTTTTAGCATTCTGCATTCCTAGTGAAATGTATGTTCTTTCTTACTTGAAATAAGATTATTTATATTTGGATTCACTGTTGTCACCGAGAGCTGCATTTTTTTCAAGCTGAAATCGGTACCGTGTTTTGAGGTCTGTGACAGATGAAAAAGCCTTTTCACATAAGTAAGTCATGGAAATTTGAATCGGAATATTCATCATCCGTTTACTAAGAAAAAAGTATTCATCTTTTTTGGAAACGATCTTGATATGGATGAATGAAATTTAAATTTGAGAAATTTGTCAGACTAAGTCGATGAGGCCTTCTTTTAGATGCATGCTTAAATTATTTTCGCTGCAAATCTATTATCTACATGTCTGGAATCTTCATCTTTGGTTAATAACGAGCAAAAGATTCTGTGATTTCAAGTGCTTCTAAATTAGGGTTACTACTTGCTGGTTAACATCATTTTCCTACATGTATTTATCAAAATTAGAAAATATTCGGACATCGTCTTCAACCAACTGGGTTCAACACTGTAATTTTTCCGTAAGCCCACCTTTAAATGCTTCAACCACCACTTTGGCGACCATTGTTCCATAGTGTATGCCATACCAGAAGCTTTTCCAAAAAGATTAACGTCACTGGTTACAGTTTCAGGCGTGAAAATAGAAACCATTAGTTAAACATTGAACAATAATTTTATAGAAAAAAAAATTGTATTATAGACATATTTTTAAACTATCACTTAATTTTTGGGCACCGTGTATAACTGGTTTCAAATATGAGAAATATTTGTATTCAGTGCTTATAAAATTATGAAAAACATGATTTTTTGAAGTTTTCAACAAATAATGTGAGTTATAAAAGTAAGGAAATTCTGATTACAATAGTGATTAAGAGAACACATCGAAATGTAATACTCAAAAATTGTTAAATTGAATTAAATATTTTTATGTTAAAAATGTTTAAAACTTAGACACTATTAGTATAAAAAGAAGTCAATAAAACAGTTGACCATTTCTTTAGAAAACTTTGGGGTTATGGCTAGCTTTTTCTCTAGATATTCTACGGAAAATACTGAGGGAAGATTTAGTAGGCAAAACATTCAACATTAATGAAATAAAAATAGGAAATTATATCTAAACGTTAGTATGCATCTAATTTCTTTGAACTTTTTCTTATAAAACATTTTTTTTTCCTAAGTAGACATTTTTAACGATAATGTCAATAATTATTTAACTCTAAAAATACTAGGATTTTTTAAGAATGTAATATAAAATATGGTTTTTCTTGTTATAAAGAATCAAGATCTTTATATACACAATAATCACATAGATCAAAATGCAAAATTCCAATATTAAAACATCGATAATCAAGGATCACCGAAAACTTATTGCATCGAATGAAACTCAAGGACATCTGGAAATTAACACGGTTGTGTAATACTAACATATGTAAACATTGGATTACTATCTGTTTCCTTAAAAAAACAATTTACTATCTGTTTCTATTCCCTGAAAGAAAAAATTTAAAATTATTCTTTATAAAAATCAAATATGAAATTTAGATCCGCTTTCTTATTAGTTTATCGTTTAAATGAGAAATTTAAATAAGAAATTATTCTAACATTTAGGAAAGGGGAAAAATATTTTTAGTAAATTTGAATCATTAGCTAAAAATAGCATTTGTTAAGAAATGTATTTCAGCGAGTCAATTACACTTTGAGAATTACGAATAACCACAGAAGAGCGGTATCGAATAACAAATTTAAATAGAACACACAAACAAAGCACGCAATATAAACACGAAAAAACGGTACTAATAAAAAAGGGGAGTGGAAATTATGAGCTTAATGATGGAAAACACAGAACTTTTCAACTTTAGGGTTACCACATTCACCATTCGAGAAATTTCTAAAGCAGACAGATTTTAATCTTTGTCAAATATTTTTTTTAAACTTAATTATTAATAAAATAAGTAAAAAAAGTTGGTAAGATGTATATTTTGGCTAGATAAATGCTATGCGACAGTTAATTCACTTAATACAACTGATTCATTACTTTATCACAAATAATGACTTATCGTTAAGGAATTCAATGCTTTATATGTGTTGCCAATTTTAATGTCACGCTATTAAAATCGTATTTAAATTCCTTTTTCAATATTAAATGTAGATATTATAAAACATTACATTTGTTTGCAAAAATGATGACTTTGGGATTATTGAGTACGGTATAGGACCAAATCATTGTTGTGGTTAGACATGCAATACATTTTAAAAAATTATGCTATGTCCTAATCAAAATTATTATTAATGAAAACTATTTATTTAAAATTTTTTCTTCATTAATATTTTTGTTAATTATTAAATTAATTTATATATTTTAATAACCCATCGAACATACAAAATTTAAGGCATAAAACAATAGTAAAACTTATTACCATAATGTTAAATAAAGCAATACAAAACAATATATATACTTTTTATAAAATACGTATTCTAATATATTTTATAAAATATATTTTTAGATGATACAATTAAGGAGAAAAAATTTGAATAAAAATAAGAAAAAAAAAAAAAACAATGCTTTTTTTCTTTTACTTTAAAATTTAAACACAAATTTAAATATATTGACCATAAAATCAAAACAAGAATTGCACAAAAAATTTCTATGCAATAAAATTATAATAGCAAGCTAGTTTCGTTAATTTGTCCTAAAAAGTGCATTTAGGTTATTTTCTAGCATTGAAGCCTAATACTTGACAGTTAAGTAATTTCAATAATTTAAAATGTTAATCTTTTTAAATTATTTTAGGAATACATATGTAATTTATAACTTATGGCATCTAAAACTGCTTGAAAAAGTGAAAGAACTCTCATTAAATCAGTTTGATACACTATTCGATACTGCATAGAGAAAAGTACAACAGAAAACTATCGTAGTTTTTCTCAGACATCAACAGCGACATCTGGGAAGGAATTTTTAATTGAGAATACGTCGGATTCACGTGTTTACAAGAGGAGAAAATTTAACCAGTTCGATAAGCATCCATACAGAGACGCAACGTTTATCTCCAGTTGTTCAACACTGTTTCATAACGTGTAAAAATTATTCAATATTTTCAACTGAAATAATATTTATTTTTAATTTTTAAAAACAACAGCCATTTGATTTCTGGGAAAAAGTTTCATAGACAATGGAATATATTCAAGTATCGCAAGGAAGAAAACTTAAAGATAGCTCGGATAGATGTAGAAAGAACATGAGCAACATCTATCTATCATTGTTTAAAAGTGACTGGACTCAAACCTAGGACCCTCCACTTTGAAGAGTCCAATCCTCTCTTTAAGTTACGAGGAGTTTGTTTGGTTGGTTGGGTTTTATGGCGCAAGGTCCAAAAAGGACAAGCTGCGCCATAAGTTACGAGGAGAACCAATTGTCGAATATATTTTTGGGTCTCCATACTTGTTAATTTTCTTATGATTGATGCACAACTCAGTTCCGATATAATATCCATAACTGAAAAAAATAGCAGTTTCGCGAAACAAATGCAACAATTGACTCTTCTCGTTTTAAAGCTTAATCGCATCTAGTGGAGAGTCACAAATTTTTTTTGGACCTGCGTCAAGCAGCTTCATCATACTCGTATTTCATGTAGTAACGTATATTTCTTAGTGCCCGATGAAAGCCAAGATAAACATAACATCGTCAGAATCTTTGACACATGTTTATTTTAATTGAATGTGAAGAGGGGCATAACAGTAATAGGGAGATTTATTTTCACAAGTTGGTCACGCAAATTCGTATACTTTGCATCCTGTGAATGAATTTTCAGAAAAATTGTCCTTTTTTAATTTAAAAATTCTATTTTTTAATCAATGTATATATGCACGTTTATTTTAAACCTTAAAAGCGATGCAAAAATATTGTTCACTTCAATTTCATTTGACTACTTTTGGAAGCCAGATTATATTTAATCCCTTTTGCATAATTTCGATTATGCATTTTGGTTAGACAATAGTTCAAAGAATGTTGATAAGTATAAAAAAACCATAATGATCACCTTCAAATGTTAAAAAATAATTTATATTTTAGCCACAAACTGAATGTCAAATTTCAAAATTAGTAAATGTTTTCTTTTTTCTGCTATTTCTATAATTTAACTACCATTTTTCATAAGTTTTAAAGATTGTAATAATTTCTTTTCTTAAAGAGCATACACATTGAAAATGTTTGAGTACACACATACAAAATAGAATGAAACTTCAAAATGTTATACACATTATGGAAAGTCCGAAATTTTTTAATTGATTGAAGACAGTATCTCAAATATATTAGGAATAAAACTCCATACATGAAGAGCGAAATAAAGCACATTCTATTCCGCAGAGTTTCTAATTCTTCAAAACAAATTTGAAAAGAAACAGAATAAAACGAAGCTTCTAAAAGTAGCCTAATCGGAGAGTATTCGTCCAATCTGGCAACTTTTCCTCGTTCGACAGCTTTCATCAACGAGTCCATTATGTTTTCTTTTTGTTGCCAGATTTCCTCTCATTTATCACTTTTTGTTTTGTTCTTAAATGGTTGACGTCATACGATAGCGAGTTACGGTAGACTTTAATTCAGGATGGAATTAAGAGGTGAATTTATTAGGTCTTCATTTTTTTATTTCGAAGAAGTTTTTCTTTGCAGCAAGAGGCAAAGGAAGATAAAACTGGTTCTGCGTCAATGGGAGCTTCTGTAGGAAGAGAGATAAGAAATTAACATATTGCAACTGAATGTTTTTAATTTTTTCTTGTCTATTAAGGTTGAAAACAAACTTTTAGCGGTGCTGGCAGACTTGGTGTAACAATTATGCAAAAAAGTTGTCAGACTATATATACAGCGATCGAATGAAATGAAATTTAGTTTTTCATTTTTAATGATTCATTATTTTTACAAGGTCAGTCAACTTTGGCGTAAATGTGGCAAATGTTTAAATGTAATATTCTTTTTTTTTTTTTGTGCTAATCACAGCTAGCTGATAGAAATATGAAGTGCGATTACTGAATTAACATACTAAAATATAAATTTAGACTGAAATCTAAGATTATTTATTGAATAGTAAATATTAGGTTGGAGAAAAAGTTATCCATTATTTTTTTGGTAGACGTCTGTAGTGATCGCTATCTCGTGAGGTATCTATCAAACAATTTCAAATTGATGCTTATTGGAAAGGTGACATTTGACACTAAAATATTATCTTGCTGTTTTTTGTTTGATTAATTCAGTTACGAGTACAAGGTTTTAAAAATGGAAGACAACAAACAGAAAATTCGATACATTTTAGTTTTTCTTTTATAATGGCGAAAATGCTAACCAGGTGGCTAAAATTGTGAAAAGTGTTTATCGTCCTATATATGACTGTAACAACCAGTTACGCACAATTTTGGTTTCGTCGATTCCGTTTGGGTATTTGGATGCTAAAGACGCACCTCGCATGGATACAACATCGTCGAGAATGTCTATAAAATATCAAAAATTATCAAACTTGACAGCATGTCAGCAGTCGTTAAAAATCTACATGAAAACTGTTTTAAACCTTTTTTACAAAGCGAATCTGAAAGAAGTTACAAAAAGTTCACGTAAAAATAATGTATTTCTTTTTCCCCAAGCTAATATATTAATGCGAAACAAAATTTTGAATATATAATGATAGATCGGTTTGATTTTTGATCCACGAGATATTTATATCGCAAATATTCTTCTAAATTGGATCAAGATTAGTTTCATGTTGATTGTTTAAACATTGCTAAAAATATTTAACAAAACCGTCCAAAAGTTTCATTTTCTATGGGAAATTTAACACTATGGATTTCCCATAGAAAATGTTCATAATTATACAATACTTACATACAAAAAAATCAATTTTAAGCGTATATTCTGGAATCATTTTTCTCGAAATAACACTATTAAATTAACTTTATCATCCAATGATCACTTTTCGCCCCTAAGGGTTAATTTGAATGGGTTCAATAATTTTACATAGATACCAAATGGCAATCAACAACACGTCTGAAATAAGAGAAAAAAAAAAAACTCTTGAACGAAAGTCAAACTATAAAAAAAATACTAGACTCAGTTACCAGCTAGATATTGGTAAAAAAATTTAGCAATTGAGAAACTAACATACACTTGGAGTTCAATTAGCAAATATATAAGTAAGCCATTTAAATAAACTGTTAAAATATGAAAATTTCATAAAACATTGAAATAAATTAACTAAGGGTGGTGATGCTACATTTTATACATTGCATTATACATCATAAATTAATTAATAGATTTTAATAATGCAGATGCTTGTTATAATTTTAAGGTTTGAAAATATGATCGTGACAAATTAATACACAAGATATTTTATATAATTTGAAATAACAAAAAACTATAATGATTTATATTTAGGATTGATTCACAATTTCTGATAAAAGAATTATATGGAAACAGTATACCATAGTATAATTACTTCCAATAAATGTCTCACCTGTTGAATAAAATAATTGTGAATATTTAAGAATTAAAAGTTTTAACGTTTAATATTTTAGAGAAATCTGGTTTGGTATAAAAATTAATTCGAAAATCAGTGATCCACTTCTAATTTACGCGCGTTTCTTATAATTAAAGTAGCTGATAGCCAAAATATACGAAGTTAAAATTTTGTTCAAAAATAACTAAAATTTCTCAAGAAAAAGAAACATTATTTGCTTAATATTTAATTTAATAACACAAAATTAAAAGCTAATTTTTATTAAGCATACATACCTCTCCATAAATTCAACATTTTCTATCAACGACATATGACAAAATCTGGGTCGAATTTATATCTGGTAAGGAAAAGCTCATGTAATAAGAGTTAAGATTTGATAATAAGTAGGTTAAAATTCACTTAAAGAGATTTGTATTATCATTATTTGTTTTCCTACTAATTTAAATAATTCGCATTTAGTATAAAATAAAAAAAAAAACAGAAGTCTTCAATTTATATTATTCGTAATATTTTTTATGGTGTAGATAAAGGCGGATCCGCATTTTATAAGCAACAGCCAATGGGATGCTTAATAATCTTGATTGGCAGCCATAGTTTTAAATCATTTCATTAGTAGGTAATCGTAAAAATATGGGCTTTTAAATGATCATCGATGTCACGTGAACGTACTTTGTCATAAAAGTGGCATTAAAAAAAAAAAAAATCAAGATTTGATAGCTTTTAGAACTGAAGGGTTTTTTTTTTTTTTTTACAAAATAAAATCATAAATATATATTAATGTCATGCTAAATATATAATACATTACAGATTATACACTAAATAGCTTAAAATGTAATTAAATGAAGCGTATGTCTTTCTTTTAAAGAAAAAAAAATGAGTTTAATTGTCAAGGAATTAAAAAATAAGAATTTTAAGCAATATGCTTTTTACATTAAACGTAAGCAATAAATTTTCTTACATTTTTTAAAAATTAAATTCCGAAAAAAAATTGAATTTGCAAACGATAATACAGGACGCACTAAAACAATCTCACAAAATTAATTAGGTGTAGGGATTTGGAAACATTTTTGTGAATCAATGAGCGCGAAGCAAAATATCACACCTCATTTCCGCAGCAAATTTGTGTAATTGAGCATGAAATTGCATTTTCGAAAGAAATGTAGCATCGTAAATGTGACATTGAAACAATGTATTACCCTAGATAATTACATAAGGAAAACAATTACTTTCGTTGTTGATATTCGGGTGGTTTCAGCAGGTATAAACATAAAATTTCATTTTGTTTTTCTTTATTACAACAACGAAAGTTTTTAAAACGTAACTTTATTTGTAAAAACGTATTTAAAAAATATAGTACTCGAACAATTTTTGAAAATAGTAATCCTTGTAATACGTTTTTCAAGCTATGGATGCTAAAAAAGCAAATCTTTGGATATACATTACCCGGTATTAAAGGGCAAATTCTATTTTAAGTGACACCATAAAATGCGACTACAAATCAAATGATTAAGAATTTTGATTGACAGTCAATCGAAATTTTAAAGTATTTCATTGGTGACAGTACACCACATAAATGCGAGGCTCGTATTCATTAATTTTAATTACTTTATTATTGAAAGAGCAAAACAGCATATATTTTTAATGAGTTTGGCTTAATTAGTCTCTCTACAATCTTTTTTCACCTTCAAGGACTAATTCGACTGAGATAAGATTTTTAAACCAGATTCTAAACTATAACGAACTTCAACACTCAAACTCATGAACCGAAGGACTGAATACTGACATGCAGCTATAGGGTCGGATTCTAATAGTTTAAAGACAAAAAAATATTCAATGAATGATTGATTGGTTTGTTGCCCAACGATATTTTTTGCACACAAAGGCTAATTAGACCGGGACCTATGGTTTAAAGAGGGTTCCGAACCACTACAAATATTTAAGCCCCAAATGGTATTCAAATCCATGAATTGTTGGACCGAAAACAAGAGCGATACCCATTTGGCTACCAGCTCGGCATTAACATGAATGAAATAAATTCGGTGATTTGTACTTTTATCCCAATTTATAAACAAGAAGGTTAATTTGAGTGGCACCTATTATTTAAAGTGAATTCCAAACTACAACATGCATATCCAGGCTCATTAAAGCTGATGGTAATACTGGGTGAATACTAAGTTCGATTCTAGCCACCCTGAAAGAAAAGAAACTGGTGTTCCGTTTCTACTTTCTGTATGCACAACTGTCGACATAAATGCTAGAATTTCATCCTAGCGACACGAATTCGGATTATTTATGAAAAATGTTCCTCTAGAAGGTAAAACAGTTCAGATATTCTAATGGCTTACAACGGTCAACTACACGATGTCAAAGCATTAATGCTCGAAGGGGGTGGAACCCAGAAAATGAGGTCCAGAGAACCGCTGTCTACTCAGTTACCAGCTTTACAAAGTGAGCTAGACTAGTCATTGAATTATTAATACATTGATTGGTGTAAAATCGATTTTCTATTTTTCAGTGTTTGAAAAATGCATACATATATCCAGATCGCTTTTCGATAATTTACAAAATTGGTATTCATTCCTCATAAAAAAATTAAATACAGTACATTTAAATTGAAATCTTATTCACGTTTCAATACCTAAGTACTATAATATAAATACGGTAAAAAAAAATTCAATAAATTTTTTCGCTAGTTTTTTAAAATAATTTTGTATAAATAGTAGAAAACTTATAACTTTAATAATTAATTGGGTCAATGAAGCATTTTTTGATAGGAATTCATTTTAATGAATAATTTGGCTAAACAAGTAATAATTGTATCTGTTTTTTAAAGAATACGAGAACACACCCTAAAAAAAAGGGTTCAAATTTGTAAAACATCAGAGTGATTAAGAGCAATATTAGGCTGCAGGCCAGTTAATAAATAATGAAAATTTTTATACCAAATTTTAAGTAGGTAGATCCATCCATCCATATTATATATATATATATATATATATATATATATACTGTAATATTACCATAGATTTTTTGGCGAAAAAAATGTATATATATATATATATATACATATAAATTAGAGATTAAAATTATAAATTATGCAGTCCCTAAAAATATACTAGGGATTATATATAAAAAATCAAAAATTTCCCATATATAGTACACATTTTATTCCTAAAATGATTAGTAAAATTCCATTGACATTTGTCAAAAATTTTCAAGCACACTTATCTTATCGATAATTTGAATATTTTAACTTTAAATCTAATTAATTTTTATCTAAATTAAGATGTCCATATAAACGTAATTACGAAAACATAAGTTATTCATACGAAACATTTTTCATCCTCAGATAGTAAACTATCTTCATGCCTCGATTTCAGATACCTCCCTTCTTTGGGCAGAGTAACCTTTCCACCAACCCCTCTCACATCAAAATATATATCGCAAATAATCACGCCTTTAAGAGCCCCACCCTGATTATTACCCATTGTAAATTTGTGACTGATATTTTTTAGCAGGGATTGACTTGCGAAAAGTAATGTAATTGGTAAACTAGTGATTGGTCCATTATGAGATTGAAGACCAAAGAATAAATAGAGCGATCACTACTGCAAATCGAAAATCTATCTTTACTAATTGTAATTTACTTTTTCCGAAGTTTAGCATAAGTTACTATTATTTATAATGAAATATTTAACTATCAATGAGTTCTTTTAAGTACGTTTTAGTCGTACGCAACTAGAACTAGATTACGAATAATCGAAGTTTTGAAACCACAAAAATCATATTTATATTTTTATTGGCAACAAAACAATTAATTGCTATAATTTAGCACAACAATCAGGTATTCATTTTTGATTAGAGCTTTAGTAAAAATGTGACTAGATTTAGCCTTTTATTTAAATGTGTGTGTCACAGACATATGGTTGGTTAAATGGTTGGGTTTCATGGCGCAAGGTCCAATAAGAACAAGCTGCGCCAGACACAGACACAATCGTACTTGACTGATTTTTCCAATAGCAATCTATATATAGGATGAAATAACAGAGATGAAAGTCCATGGCACACAACTTTTGATTATTAGACTTGTGATATCCCTTCCCATCAAGCTAGAAAACTAAAATCCTCAGTAGGCTTTAAAGTTGCTACTAACATTGGATACATTTACTGACCACCTGAAAAGCCTGAATTATCTATTAAAGTACTATTAAATACTTCTGATGTAAAAAATCTTAGGCACTCACTAAGAGATGTGAATGTAGATAGCAAAATACACCTCCCATTGTTCAATGGTGATTGAAGCTATAGTCTCTCATTCCTAATAACTATCGAGGCGATTTTGTCGCTCAAAAGTTAAAAGTTTTGTACATGATGGCTAATCAGACCAGTACCTATCGTTTTAAAGTGGATTCGGAACCACTACAAATACTTAAGCTCAAAATGGGATTCGAACTCTAGAGGATTTGAACTAAAGGGCGGAGCAAGAACTATTCAACTGATTTTTAATGTGTGAGTGAAAGAATGATTAAAATCTGCCAAACTACATTTGGGAAAAAAAGCAATCAATGTGTCAAACAATTAACAGTCTGTTGAAAACAATGGACAGGAAAAATGAACAATTTAATTTTTCTTTTAAATGCTATTTCCAATTCTTAGATTGTGTTATGATAAAGTAGAATGCACCAAATATTATCAGGTTACAGTGATTGAAAAATATACAGTGCCAATTGTGCCTTATTGACAAACTCAAAACAGGTGAAAAATGAAAAAGGTCTCTTAAAAAGTGCTTTTTAAAGAAGTGATGCTGAAATGGTTTGCTACAATGCGTTTGTGTGTTACAAAAACATACATAATAATAAAATGCATAATTTTTTAAAAATTAAATACGGCACCAAATTAAAAAAAAAAAAAATTAAAAGTAACGGTAAAATTTTTCTGAAGACAATTCCAGTTATTGAATACGTAGAAATTAAGTAAATTTAATATCTACTGAAATTTAATATGAAAATGTCAAACTGTTTAATTGTATGTCATGAACAAATAAAAATTAACATTAAAATAAAGCTAATATTTTTACATGCTTCTTTAAATCATGCTTGCTAGCATTTTTGGTTAATTACCATAGTTAAATTAAGGTGCTTATCTAATTATTGTAATTAACCATAATTAGATAAGCGCTAACAAATACATTAGATAATAATAAATAGAATGTAAGTATTTTATGTTACAAATATGTAAAAGTTCTACTTGATATTCTAATTTAATAACATTTCCGCATAATTACGTATTTTTTCATGACAAGCTAGAAAATAAATAAAATAAAAATGCGTAGGTACAATTATGGCAGTTAAAAGGATTTTAATAAATACTAATAACTGAAAAAATTCGTACTAAAATTAACAATGCATAAAATATGCAACACACTTAGTTAAATGAAGGGAAGGTAATGCATAAAATATGAGCGCTTAATTTCTGTATTAATTTGATATACTACGTATGAATATAATATTTACTTCAAATTTGCAGAATAAAGTTTTGGATGATGGATAATAAAAACAGAAGTGAATAAAGGTATAAAAATTCAACCTATATGAAATTACATATATATATACACACATATATATATATTTGTATATATATATAAGTGTGTGAGTAGGTGGGTGGTGGAAAAAGAACCCACTGAATAATTTTTGAATATTTAAATATGCTGTTATCACTGAGAAGAGAATTTCAGTAATAATAATTTTAGTAATATAACTGCTTTTAAAAAATTAAACATCACCTAAACATCATAACTGTTATCAATACCATCCAGGGGTTACACCAAGATTGGGAAAAATTTCAGAAGTCAAATGACACAATTACAACAGATCTCTAAGCAATTCGTTTATACATAATATTATATATATATATATATATATATATATAATTTTGCATTTTAGAAAGATAAGTTAATATATTTAAAACTTTTTTTTCAGTAATAGAAGAAAATTATTAGCAACGTAAAAAAAAAAAAAAATTCCATTTCCCACCTTGAGTTATTGAAGAACTTAGCTTAGCCATTCAAAGCACGCCATTTTCAAAAGTACACATATTTTCTAAAGTTGTGTATTTTTATGGTATCCATTTTATAGGAAAAGTGCTAAGATCATCGATGAAATAATTTTCATTCAGAACATCTTTTTCACAGTGGAACCGATACCTCATTGTTTCTTGTTTCTCTGATCCCCAAAGTCATTAAAAAAAACTATACAAGTATCACTTAAACCATCATCAAACAAGTCATCTTCACAGTCAAAAACATCATCATATAAGCAATCATCAAACAACTATCACCTATTTGATGATGTGGCTTATATGATTCACAATCTTCCTCACGTGTAGGAAATGTAATACCACACATTTTTTCCCTGAACATCAACATACCTGCTTAGGACTTGTTTGAAGTCCTGTTGTTTTGAACTTTTTATTAGTTCATAGTTACCAATTCATGGCTAACCAGGTAAAATAAGAAAGAACAATGTAAAATGATTATACTCTACATGCTCGAATTCATCAATTTCGTGGATTCCCCCATCTGTATATTTCTTGATCTTTTATTTATTCGATTATCTTCACAAGTTATCCCAAATGAGTATTTGGGATTCTTATTACACTTCAAAGATTTTACGTGGCGGAAAAAGACTTGATAGGATTTTTTATTTTTTCACCTAGCAATTAAAAATTAACTATTTTAATAACTTCTTCATCTCCTCCAGTTCGTTTTTTACATAATCTAACTAGATCCAACGAGTGCACCCTTCATAAAATTGGATATTTTTTTAAGTCATATTTTTACACATATCAAACTACGAAATTGACGGGAGTTATTCGTATCAAGTTGCTCCTTTTTCTTTTTCAATAAATAGAAGTATTCAGCTTCAATCAAAAATAGCGAGAATGAAAACTTTGTTTACAACTTTTAATGTTAAGCCTCTAAATGACACGAAATTATATTTCAAAGCAAATAATGTGACATTTCAATTCCATATTGAAATTCAAAGTAAAAAGGCTTCTACTTTAGAATGATACAAATATCTGCAAGAGAGAAATATGCTGTAAAATTTTTTTTTAAAAAATGGAAGTAAAAAATGAAACAAGTAACGAATGAAAAGAAATGTAGCCCTAATACAGTGTAACGAAGTCAGAAGCCTGCAATAAACGACGTCAATTTTTGTCAATTACTTTGGTTGACAATAATTTGGAATTTTAGCGGACCATAAAAATTAAAAACTTGAAAAATTTAATAAAATTGTTGATCGAATTTTAAGGGAAACGTTTCTTCTTAACGTCCAAATCTTTATCAGTATTACAAAGCTGAAATCATAAGATTAGAAAAAGAAATAATGCAGATTTTGTTTTACTTCTCAAATATCATAAATTTTTTAAGCTTAAAATTCATTTAAGCACATACAATGCGAAATCTACGAATAGATGTAGAAAATCTTATACATTTCATTTTAATGAACTTTATTGAAGTTTTTATTTAAAAAGGGAATTTTCCGTTTGTTTGGGGATTGAATAAGGGTTTATCAATCAAAATCATTAACAAATGAAGGCATATTCCAATAGGAATCTGCAAATTAAAGACAGAAAATTTTCAGCAGAAGAAAATTAATTCGAAACTTCATTCATAGAAGGCGATGCATGCAAGTGAATGGATAGATTTGGTAAATTATTTTGGACACGGATAAATGTTAAAAATAACACATCCCAATTTGAAAATATTTCTCAAATGTCAAATTTATTTACTAGTCATTCACTAGGCAAGTTCACAAGGTAGTTTGCATTTTGAAGTAATGTATGACATCCAATTTTCTGTTATTCTCAAATACAGTCTGACATTGGTTTGTGCATTTTATAGGGAAACCGCAAATAAGGAATCATCCCAATTTGAAACTTCATTCATAGAGGGCGATTCATGCAAGTGAATTGATAGATTTCTTGGTAAATTATTTTGGACATGGATAAATGTTAAAAATAATACATCCCATTTTCCCCAATTGTAAAATTTTAGAGCCAGTAAATATAATCCTGAAGACTTTTCAAAAGGTCTTTTTTGTTTTATTAGTTTTTCTATTTTTGACACCATAAATAAAGAACCAAAGGCATTTCTATCTTTTCATTTCGATCTCGAATGATTGGTTTCTCGTCCTATTAAATTTAAATTTTAGTAGAACGAGATTTAATAATGATACGAAACGTCAAATTAGATTTGGCACTATTTTAAGCTATATGTACCATGTCTAATTTGACTGCTATCTAGGGCTTAGAATGAATTATGAATCAATACAAATTTTCATGGTAGAGTCAGATTTAGTTTGTCGCTCTACGGTCATATTTACATACTAAAGTAAGTTCATTCGATCAAAGTGTGCAATTGAAGTGGATTCTGAACCATTACATATGTCCAATCCAGATGTAGGAATAAAAGCTAAACCATTGAAGGAAAATTTCAACCTACAACTAAATTAATTTTTTAATGATGTTCTGCGTTTAGGAAGTGCTTTTGCTTTCAATATAACTTCAAATAAGAGATAAGTCTCAGAGCAAGGAAAATTATAAAATAATAACAAAAATTTCTTCCATGATTTATGATAGGTCAAGCATTTTTATTACAAAATGATAAAAAGAATAAAAAAAAAAATAAACTTAAGAAATAATAACTTGATTACTGCATGTGGGGCAATTGAAACACAGCAAAACAATCAATTTACCTAACTAGAGAAAAAATGAAATGTAATGTAACCTTATACAAATCCAGCTTCCAGATCAAACTGAGAATTCTTTTTTATATGTTCATCTCATTCTTTTTCAAACGGACTTCAAAAGTAATATTTTTCTTAGCAATTTTTAAATAAATATTAAATACAATATTTTCTTGTAGCACATATTTTGTTCAAATCACAGATTAAAGCAATTTTTTACCATTACATTATTTTCATTAATGAAACAATGGTGAAGGCTTAAGTTTTATAATATTTGTTATTAAGCAATTGTTCGATTTAGAAACACTGTCTGGAAATAAAAGTCAGTTTTACATAATGATACAATTTTCATGAAAATATTAGAGAATACTGTATTTAATTAGTAATTCATGCTCTTCCAGTCTTTTTATGCTCAATAAAATAAATTAAGAAATAAATGTATGAAATCTAAAGAACATGTATAATTCTAAAACAAATTTTAAAAGCACAATAATGAATAATGTGGATTGATTATACATTCTCTGAATTTAAAGAGATAAGCAACTCTACAGCTATTCTGACAATATACGGCTTTAGACATAAACATTAAGAATCTCAACCAGTTATAAATTACTTGATGAAATATGATTAAGAAAAAAAGAATAAAAAAAATGAAAATGAACAACAATATTTGGGAGTTTTCTGGGAAGCATGCAAAATTCAAAACTTATTAATTCTCGACATTCATTAGGAAAAGGGAGGGAAATACATTAAAATCAAGATTTAAATTAAAGTAAGCCATTTAATTCTTGAATGACTAATACACTACAACTTGTATACTTTCATATCTACAACTTATTAGAAATAATATTGATATAAATTACTTTATGAAATTATTGTAATTAGAAAACAAAAATGTACTAAGAAGGCTTAAAAAGAATATTTTTAATTAATTTTGTACTTAACTTTATTAGATATGTAGAAATATAATTTTAGCGTTAATTTTATTGAAAGCTACATAATTTTAATCTATATTTACAAAAACTATAGTTTTTTAAAATTAATACATGTTAACAAGCATAAAGATTACTGGTCTAAAAACATGATAAACCATCTCATATTCATATTGTTTGTGGAAAACTAAATCTAGAATCGAAAGTCAAAAGAAATATTTATAAATGAAATTCTTAAAAACTTAATAGATTTAAATATATTATGTTTCTTTCAGAATGAATGCACCGAATATCCAAATAGTTTAAAGCAATAAATTTGACATTAGCATCTTTTTTTCCATCGTTTCAAGCTAAATCAAAAAATGTTAAAAATGTGTTTCAAGCTAAATCAAATAAGTAATGCTTTAATTGAAAGTAACATAACAGGCTGGGAAAAAAAAGGAAGATTTGCAAGAACTTAATCAAAACAAACTTAAATCACAATTAAATTGTAAAAGTATTTGCTTATATCTTTGAAGTCTTTATTTTTGTGTTTTTAGTTTAACTGATATATTTGAAATGCTGAACTTAAAATGATACAAATCTAGCGATTTTCTTTTAGCACACAATTTATATGAAATTATATACCTGAAAACAATTAAGAATCGTAACAGAAAATGATTCAGACACATATTTTATCATTAAAAAAAATTAAATTGAAGATCAGCACAACTTTGGCCCTCAATTACAAACTTCCTGTAGTAAAAGAAATATATAAAAAAATGCAATTTTTTTTTTTAAAAAAATTTCATATTTAACAAATTATTATTTTGCTAAATATAATCATAATTGCATAATGAATTTAGTTACAGAAATAAAATAAATAAGATATTCAAGGATGATTTTTAAAACCTACTATAGTCATTGAAATTGATAAGTAAAATTAGAATTTTTGAAAGTACTTGTATTATACTGGGGTTAAATAATACACACCAGTCGATGCTGACAAAAATATTAATGCTAAATCAATTTTTGTTAATTCTAAGTCTAAAATGAAAAATTTCTAATTATTAATTTAAAAATCCTTAAGTCAAAGATATTTTTTATAATAAATATTACAACTTTATTACTTTCTCTACTGAAAATTTTGGCATTTCTTTAATAATTGCTTTTTGTACCGAAAAAACCTCACACAAAGTTATCATATTTGAATGGTATTATTACATGGAATGTACTCGGTTTTAAAAAGTATAATGGATATTTTAGCCAAATTATATACATATATACATAGTATCACATTTAAATGTAAAGAACTAGGTTAGGAAAAATATGGGATACTTTTTTAAAACAAATTAAGGGGCAAAGCTTACATAATCAAAGAATTGAATTTTTTGGCCAAACTGGTTTTTTGCAAAATTTGAGAAAAGTTTAATGTTTACAAATTATGACATTAAGTAGCTAATATTAGGTCGAAATTATTCATTTAAATGTGATTTGTGTAATAACATTTCTATTATCAAAACGTTTAAACTCCTTTTGCCAAAGTATTTATTGATATTAAAATGGAATAATATTAGCAGTTTAAAAGTTAATAATTTTGAAGCCTTATCATTCAGAAAGTAGAGTTAATGAAGAATAAACATTTCCTTTTGTATTTCTCCCTCTATTAGGAAGGACACCCTCAAAGTTTCATAATAGAGGTTATGAAGGTTTCAATACAATTTATTCAATAAAGATCTACATCTTAGAATGAAATCAAAACATTACAAATAACCTTTAAAGATAAGCATCAAACCTAAAAAACTGATAAATGTGCCTAGGATAAAGCAGAAACTGCTAAATCAAAAATTTCTATAGCAACATTCCAGTCACAAAGCATTAACATTTGAAAAAAAAAAAATTGCATTTACTGCATATTAAACTGGTATAATGAGTATGGTATGAAAATACCCTGATATAAAATAAAATCTAATTGTTTCAATGTAATTTACGAATAAAATGTATTTATACATTAAAATTTAATATGTAACCAATTTACTTATAAACATAACATAAATAAATATTAAAATTAAATAGAGTTATTTACTTTTGAAGAAATGCCAAATCTCATTTTTATAATATAGGCAAGTATCAATCCTTAGTCTCACACAACACATATTCGAATCTTAGTTTACATAATATTATTTGGTAATAATATATTTACACAAATACTTGAAGACCATATTTTTTTAAGTAGTTCATTAATAAATATAGAGGGTAAAAATAGAGTTTTTAATTTTAAACCCTATATTCTCTTTAAATTAAGGACTAATAGATTTTTTTTTTTTAAATAGTCCACAAGTTTTTTACAATATATTTTGAAACTCGTAAACCTGCAAAAAGGATATGTTTTATATGGTTAATTTATTATTTTAAACTATAAAAATTAATCATGCTGAGATAGAGGTCAAGAGAAAATTTGTTTGGTTGATTTATAATACTACAGTCACTTTTATTCAAGATTTAATTGACTAAGACCTACAATTTAAAATAGATTTCGAATCGCAGCAAACATCTGTGATTTCCCAAATTAACACATTATTGAAAGTCTAAAGCTGCTCATTTCATACAATAAGTTATTTAAACTATGTCTGATATATTTCAATTATGAACCACATTTAACAAGAATATATAATAATGGAATCAAAACACAGTTTATTAAATGAATTCAAATTTGGAGATTTGTTTAATACTGACTAATAAAAAACTCTTTTTTTAACATAACTAAAAATGTATGAAATAATTTCAGTATTGCCTATTAAAATTTACACCTTACTATATTTACATTGGTTCATTACTCCCTAATTATATTTCAATCAACATTTCTTGTTTACATCTTCAGTTACAAAATCATTTATATTTTAAAAACAAATAATTCTATCAAGCAGAAAAATATAATACCAACACATTATATTTCGCTTTAAAAATATTTCAAAATTGGTTTTGCATGTACATGTTTAGATTTGTGAATGGAACACTGAGCAAATAATTGCAGAGAACATAATTCATAAATACAAGCTCCTTAATATATACACATGGCATTTAGCACGAACTTAATATAACTGGTACTCGATTAATACAAGTACAATCAATATTTTAAGAAACAATTTTGAAAATTAGCCTCCTAACATTTGCATTTCAATACAAGACTTTTCATCATGAATTATGACAGAAGGTATAATCTTAAATATCTTTAACTTCATTTACAATTTTTTTGTTTAAAAGAAATCAGTATTGGAAAATTTACTTAAGCAAAATGGTTTTTGGCAATTTGCGAATATCATTATAAAATTTAAAGTATTCGTATTTTTAACATATTTTAAAATTATTTATTAAAACATTTTTTACTTTAATATATTGGTTAAAATGTTTTTTATAAATAATTATTTAAAATTTAACAGAATATCAGTAAGAATTTATGTATATTATGAAAGTATCCATTATTTAATTCTATTTCCGTATATCAGTATTTAAATGACTATCTTAATTATTATATAGATAGAATGAAGTTTTAGAAATTACTGAAATAGTGACAAAATGTTAAGCAAAAACTTTTAAAAACAAATTACATTAACGAAGTATTTAAAAAACCCACTTGCTAAAAGATTCTAGTGAAAAGTGGTTGGAAGGTTATCTGTTTTCTTCTGCTTATGCACAGCTAAATATTTTAAAAATTCATCATAAAGTTCAACCACCATATAATACATTCAACTATCATTTCATAGTACCTTCGGTTTCGGAATTTCCAAGAAAAAAAGGCTTCTGCACTTCCGATAGGTATTCGCACCAACTATAAGTTTACACCGCTCTGCAGCGGGATCAACAAAACAAATTTCACCTCGTTTTTCCTCTCTTTCCCTTTCATTTTCATTGACAATGACAACACATTTGACATATTATGCATTTGCAGCGCCATCTATAACGTAATCTAATCAATAATTTTGAATAAATGTAAAGCTTTTTAAAAAAAGAAAAACTTTAACCAGCAATTCAATTAATTTTTAATCATTTTAGCCTTTATTAATTTTATTTTGTTTCTTATCAATTCTGAAATAATTATTCTTATTTTAATTGAAAATATTGTGCTTATTTCAATATAAAGATAAATTACATACAATTATACAAATAATTATAGTTAAATTATTGAAACTCTTACAATAAGTAAGAAGTATGATTTTTTTTGGATGCATTTATTAAATGTTTTTACAATTAAATATTTTAACTATGACTGTGTTTGTGAGAGCTTCAAACTTCAAAAGGTAAACAAAAACTAAGTAAATAAACATGTTTACACTAAGTGGAGCTTTGCCTCCTATTCCTCGTAATTGGAATCCTTATAATTTAACAATGTGCATAAGGTTATTTAAGGGTTAGAAATTTACTTAAAAATTTATTCTTTTCAATTTGTTTTTCTATGTATCCAATGTTTATTATACAATTTATTATCTATGTTACTTTTTTAATACTGAACGTTCTAATGAATATAAACTTTAATTGTTTTAAGGGTAACAAAAAATTTAAAATATTAAATAGTATGGAAAGTAAAAAAATCTTTTATGCATATTTATGCAATTAATCTTTTATACATTTAATTAGTTGGGGAGTACCCTTTTGATTACCTGTTTTATTTACATTTTGCAAAGGGTTTGCCAAGGAGAAAGAGATTTGACGAGGTTATAAAATTTAAACAAATCGGTTAGCAATTCAGAAACACTACCAATTAGGTGATGACATTTTTGCAGTTTTATTCATAAATATGTAAAACGTGATTAACATGAATCTTTTAATTGTTCTTAATTGAAAATGAGAAAGTTAATGCTATAAATGAATATTTTCAGAGCACCAACGAGTGAATTAAGTTTAAAACTTCCCAATTTTTTAAATAATTTACGTCATTGTTTATGACCAAGTTAAAAGTAATGATAAAATATCAATCTTTAAAATTTCCAAACGTTAAAGTATTTCGTTTTCACATATTAACGGAATTTGAAATTAATGGTTTATTTTCCTAAAATTTTTATTAATACCTTTACCAGATATCGAAATTTTATAGAAAATTAAAAGTTCCAAATTGTTGCATGATTAATACAAATATACATAATATTATTAATATTCGATTAATATAAATCAGATTCACAAGAGGATTTACCTTATCCTCTACAAATCTGCAAAAATTATGCTGATCTTTGACTTAGCAAACCTAGGTGTATCTTCATATGCTTAATCATTGGCTAAGGTTGTTATATATTTTTAATACTTCTTATGTATTAATTATTTTTGCTTTGTAAATTTGCTGTGGTGTCCTCATGGGAGAGGTTGCATAATAATTAAGATGGTTTAATTCCGATGAATTGGGACTATTGACCTTTTGGTAAAAGGTATGCTAACTTAAATGGCAATAGAAGAACTTTTGAGGAATGAGAAGGTCAAATGTGTCGTTTGAAGTCTTAATATTAATTTGAAATGCTCAATTGTTTCTAACATTTCATTTCTTCAGTATTTTACTTGTCTTATTTCTTATGTTTTTCTCAAGAAAACTAAAAACAGTTTCACTACTTTACAAATATATCCCTAGAACATCTCAAACGCAATATGTTGCATTTGAGATCTTTGAAAATATAAATACGTATTTTTTTTTCTCTTTTACAAAGTTTTAATATTAACTTATTTTTGTTTAAAAGTAAATATGAAATACTTTTTGCTTCAACAAAGTGCTTCTATATTCTTTTCTATTGTATTATATCCTAACTATATTAATAAATTGTTCTAAAACAACTTTATGTGTTATATAGTTTATCTACTAGATATTAAAAATAAATTACATTATTACTTTATTGAAATTTGTTTTGAACTCTCATCCAGATATTTTTAATTACTATAAAATTTATGTTCATTTTATGATAAATAGGAAACTGCTTGTATAAATGCATTATGCTGAAATTTTGGTAGTTTGCAAAAATACAATATTCTCATTAAAAAAAAAAAAAAAAATAGGGTTTATAGATTTCAATCAAAATATGTT
>JAPDSC010073582.1:7265-27499 GCA_026290005.1 Latrodectus geometricus | reverse complement strand
TATATATATATATATATATATATATATATATATATATATATATATATTCGAGTAAAAAAGAGTATTTATATAGTCGTATATTTACAAATATATATATAAAAAATTATATAGTTCCTAACTAAATCTATCTGTATTCCCTAATTTTTTTATTATTTTTCCCTTTCACAAGCAACAAAATATTTCACTGGTTTATCATTGGATTATTGTTAGTTAATTTGATTCTTTATGGGGAGGGTCACATTTGTATAAGAACCGGCCTGTGGCTGAGTGGTTAGCGTTCCTAATTTCTGGGCTATTGGTCCAGTGTTCGAATCCCAGTTTGAGCATGGACGTTTCCTTTCTCTCTCTCGGAATATCTTTCTTCTTCTGATATAATGGATGAATGTGGTACGCTCATAAATGGGTTTGTAATGGTGTGACATGGGCAACGCTACTCGTACCTCCGAGACTTGATTCACGGGTGCCCACCGGGTAACGTAAATGAGTAGCAGTTTCCGTCCTTGTTGTGGCGACGGGTGAATCAACAAATGCCAAGCCATTAGGGGAAGTAAAATTTTTATATATGATAGATTTGTTTGAAACCTAAGGCTTAAGATGGATTATCCAAGCTATTATAAATTTTGAACTGTTTGATGAGATAGAACCCATGAGCTCTTTTGATATATTCAATAATAACTTCCCCGATCCAACATGAGCTGCGTGTATCATGTTTGCATGCACGTTATACAATAAGGGAGTAATGTCCTTCCTCTGATGTGGCGTGAAAGTTGGGAAGGAAGCAGTCATATCAGATATCGTTTAAAATACCTCGTTATCAACCTGATAACGGGATATTTTAAACACATTTACACTTAACTTACATATATTATACAACTTTGATAGTTATGTCACTCAGGAAAAAGCACAAAATGAAAAGCACTCCCATAAATGTAATAAAAGTTGCCTTTCGTAAAGAACACTTTCAACCGGAACATGAAACAAAAGATGTTTCTCTTTTCATCCTTCTCCGGGAACAAAGACAATAAATGTTTTCAACAAGCTAACACAGACCGCCGAAAGAAAGAAAAACTGTGACCGCACAAATGAAAGGCTCTTACGTCCGGAATTCCTTTATTTCAAGTTAGGGACGTAAACTATCTGTAACACGTCACAACGAACAATATTTACGTTTCTCAAACGATACCTCGTCTCTGCTCGAGCTTCGAAACACGCCTTTCGATAGTTTAAGCGATTCGACTTCGTGTATCATAAAAAAAATTCCACTTTTATTATTGCCTTTTCTATTCGGAGCTGCTTTTTCCAAAACCTTCGAGTTCAAAAAGCCTCTAATTTTTCTACAAGAGTAATAATTTGGCAAGAGAGTGATTTAATGCCCTCATGTTAACTTTTCCGTGAGACTCAAAAGACTCTCAAAAACAGAAGAAAAGAGCTTTGTTCTATGACTCCATTTTGAACACGGAACTCTGGGAATATTATTGGCAATGCAAAATCGTGTTAGGAAAGGACGTCGTTGAATTCGTATAAATAACACAAAGGCGACCGCTAAGGAAATACGATACTTCAAAATGCAACTATCATCTTCGTTTTCATTTTTTTTTTTACTGTGTTCAGTGCATTTTAAAAAAATATTTTTTCTTCCTCCTCTCCTTCATTAGTTAAAAAATGACGCTTATGACTGAACTGTAAAACAATTTTTTTTCTGTAAATATATTTCTTATAAATGATGCAAATACTTCTTCACTTAGCTGAATACAGTAATAAATACATGAGTCATCTTCAACGATAAATATTCGAAAAAAACTGGAGATTCGAAATTCGAATCATGACTTCTCCTTCATAATTCGATTTTTTGAATATCAACACAAAAAAATTTGAATCAATTAAAATTAATGGTAGATTAAATTAATTAATTATAATTAAAGTACGATAAGTTAAATATTTAAATTTTACACTATTAAACCATAAAGTAAAATGGTTAAAAAATTACCTTCTATAACTGCTTGGAAGAACAGCAAGACTTAATTACAAATTGTGATATCCACTGTCCGATAAATAAAATTGTGATCAGTTAGTTATGGAGAATTTAAACCTTATGACACAGAATTAGAATACTTCTATAGCTTTATTAGGATATGACTATTCGTTGATTGTGCTATGTTGTTTTAAAACTTCAAAGGAATAGGGTAATATTGTGTGCAACCGAAGGATGGCGCTGCAATCGATTGTATGAATTGTACATAATCGTTAGAAGATCAATTCATTTTGTTCAATAATGCAATTAAAAAATATGTCATGCATAAAATATCGCATTCTGCCATAAATATGAAGCATTTTGCGATTCTGGTGGAATTATAGTAATAGATGGACCACTAATTGGTTTTATAATAAGCACTATGAAACAGTTAGGAGTAGAACTTCATTTAAATTCAACATGTTCTGTGATACTATAAGAGATATATCGAGAAAAGTTTATCACCTTTTAATAAGATTCAATTGGGCAACTGATAAGAACCCAGTGTTCGAAGTAGAAACTCTTAAGTTTGATTCCAGTCACATCTATCTGTTTGACACATCTATCGAGGAAGATGCTGGGGAATTTTTTTAGGATTTTTACCTTTGAAATGCATGAACATACTCCACTATCTATGGAAAGTAATTTCGAAAGGAATCATGTTGCGGACATCAAAAAGTCCTAACAACTTCCTTGAGCTGTTAGATTACCCACCATGCATTATCAAGCAAAACCTAACGTCATTCCGGAATACTCTCACAGCGATTGGTGACTTGTGCCAGTGATCTCCGCCAGAAGAATCAACTCTCCTCAAAATATTTTTATTTTCCCCACCCCTCACTCCCGGGGGTAATTTGAAAAAGAGGAGCGCGTGACCGCCCACTTCGGAAAGGGCTTTTTGCGGGATCTATCTCACGAGAGCATAGACTCATGGGTCATTGGTCAAGCTGGTGTTTCACTATCCCTGTTGATATGGTGAACCAATTTCTATAAATGATAAGTGATACTAACAGTACAGAGGATAAAGGGGGGCTCACCAGGATAAAAGGCTGAAAAGGTCTCAAAGCAATTATTTTTAACTCAGTATTGATTTCCTTTTATTAAAAAGGATAACATTTAATTTTATGCGTAAGAAGGTTGTGGGATTAAAGTAATTCGAATATACAAAAATAATCTCAGATTATGATTATCTTTACTATAATTACACCTAATTATTAAGTATTTTTATCATTTAATAAGACATTAAATTTTCCCTTTTATTTTATTTTATTTATTTTTTTTTTTATCTTTATAGCTTGAAAAAAAGATAAAATACTTTAAAATCACAAAAATAAAAAGTCTTTTATTTTATGACATTAGGATCACTTTTTTTCTCTCGTGGTTTTTTTTGGTCAGCACCTTGGTTTAAAATGGATTCTGAACCATTTCAAAAGCACATGATCGAGTTAAGTGCTATAAACTCCTGAAATATTGGTCTGAAGTTTTGAATCCTGTAACCATTCGTCTACGATACAAAAATAATTCGAAGCAAATGTGATGGAAAAAGGTACTTTAAAAGATATGAAACAGAAAAATCCCGAATAAATTATATAAATTTGACATAATGTACAAATCTATTTAAATTTACTTTTTATTATAGTATACATTTCAAATGTAATTTTTGTATAAGCATTTTCACTAATTCAACAGAATTTATAAAACGTATGTTCCCTATGTCTAGTATCGAACACATAAACGTCTGCGATACAGTTTGAAATTTTAAAAATAAGAAAATCACTTTTCTTTAGAAAAATTGTGATTATTAATAAAAATAATGTATTAATCAAGATTTTTGATAAACGTTCTCGAACTTCCTTGAATTTACATCAAACAAATTTATAATGTAAATTACTTAATATTAAAAATGTAACACAGAAGTACAAAAACTTACAGGTGTGATGCAAATCCAAATCCACTTTAATCAGTCTTCGTAACAAATGTTATTTTAATCTATAAAAGAAAATAAATGTAAGTATAACTTTCGATTTTTCTCATGCATTAACATGTATTTTGCAAACAGTGTATTAAACAATTTTCTAACAATATAAAAAATATTGTTGGGTAAGGTTAGAAAAAACAATATTTTGAGTCATATGTATAAAAATATTTCATCCTGTTTGTTGATTTTATTATATACGTTACCACTGCTTATTCTTCATAACCAAAAATGCTAAAAATAATCAACTAAACTACGTCATTTAAATTACGATATCTACTTGATATATCTGTCTATTTATCCATCTATATGTATATATATCACCTATTTCTATACTTTCTACACAACATGTTATTAGACGATATCATATTACTATGTTTATATGTACTTCAAATTCAACGTAATAAATGGATACTAAGAATGATAAAGAATGATCTAAACATCTAACTCAAGAATTTCTATGATTTAAAAAATATTCTAATGATGAGTTTAATACCTATCCTTTGGTATTAATTCCATTTAGTATTCAAAATTTAAGGATGTTTCTCGAATGCGCAAGTCAGTACAATTCCCAGACCTTAATCCAGTCAGCTCAGAAAAATTCTTCTATATACTCAGTAATAAATGGTAGCATCATTTTTAGTGACAATCAAAAATGATTGAAGCTTTTAAAATTAAAAACTTCTTTGTACTGAGTGTGAATTTATAGGACGAAACTGTTGTTTATCAATGTAATTGGATTTTGTGTTGCTTACAGAATCAATTCCATAAATTTTGCCTTCTATTTAAAGCTTCAAATAAATTTCTAAGAAATAAAAAGTCTTATGTTCTTTGTATTTATTTCTCTATTAAACAGTTACTACCTTTTCCGAAGTTGTTATTCTAAAATATGTCACGGTTCATTTTAAACTTGCATGGTGTATTAATTGCAATTAAGCTTGTTCGCAACAATTTCTCCAGACAAAATTTACCAAAAGTGCTCTATCAACCGTCCACATTAGTTAAAAATTGAAGTATCGAACCTTCGATCTTTTATTTAAAAAAAAAAAATTCGTCATTTTCTACTGGGATATATTTCCCAGTAGATTGAAATATTGCTTTCCATTATGTTTCCCTCCCTTATTTTCACTGAATTACAATGGCCTCGAGGCCATTATGATCAATGATCATTGATCCAATGATCATTACTCAAGTTTTTTAATCACTAGCAATTGGTAGATTAGCGTTTTGTCTTTCGATACAAGCTATAGGCTCGATTCCTACTTATACTTGAAGTAGTTCCGAATTCATAATAAAAATTAACCGTCATACATAAAGGCAGATCAAGCAATCAACTACAAATATCTCTTTGAAAAAAACAAAAATACTGAAAATTTAATATATTACTCGACAATTAAATTTTTTTAAGTAAATTATATACATAATTACGTAATAAAATATATTAAACATGACATAAATAATTAAAAGCAATTTAAGAACAACGTTAAATTAATGGAACTAATTATGCATCTATAATTATATACTGTATCATCTATCTTAAAAGAGGATTATCTTATTGAGAAAATTGAGTCTTTCTGTGATAGTTTAAAAAAAAATTAATAGTTCTACCCAACTAAACAATATATTTTCTAGGTTTGAAAATAATTACGTCCTCAGTCGAGAAAACTATTGCTTTAAATTATCCCAGAAATGGCTGTAATTTTTACCACAGACACTGAAAAGACTTAAGAAAGCAATTTACTCGGGAAATAAAATTGCCTCCTTTTCCTGTGAGTTAGTAATTCTATAATTATTATTTTTTTTTGTCCCTTCTCTCTCTCTCCGTTCTGGTATAAGAATAACAGGAGAAAATGAAGACGTTTTGCAAAGCGTGCCCAAACTGGAGGAAGTTCATGTTTTCTCACAATATGCAGGTTGATGCCGTTTTTTTCCCACTAATTATCTTTAAAATAACTTTTCAACCCACCGACCCACCCCTTTCCGAGTCAGTGTCGCATTGTAGATGCGGTTGGATTTCTTTTCATCCTCGCAAAATTTGAAATTCGTTGTAAACATCAAATATGAGTTTTCGACTTAGATTTTTTTTTTCTCATTTTAATTTCATTCGGGGTGTTTGTATGTCTATAAAAGCATACAATTGGACACTCCATTCATTTTTGGAGAGTGATCTTTTTATTTAGTTTTTTTTTATTTATTTTGAAAATTTAAATCTAGTGTAAATGACAATTTTCGTTTCGGTGGAAGATTGAAAAAGAGAACAATGGACTAAAATAAATGTTTGTAATTAATATTTTATTCCGAAATTTCACTTTTGTTGGATGAAACATTTATTTTCGTTGTTTTGAGTAATCTCCAGACTTGCATCCCCGCCAAGTAAAATATCGTCAACCAAACGACTTCATATTTCGATCCTTCAGGTAGCCTCATGCTTGTTCAAACTTTAAAACATGACCTTGGCGTTAACCTTCTTTCGAATAAATTTGGTCAAGCCATTATTTTAAGATAATTACACAAAAGGACAATGAGAAAATAATCTTATATATCGATAGCAAACGAACAAAATATTTTGCTAAATGCCCTGATTAGACAACCATATTTCAATATTTGAAAGTAACATAGGTCATTCTGAAGGAAGGGAAAGTTTCTAAAAGATATTTCTTAACTATATAAATAAATATTTAAAAATAACATCAAGTAATAAGAGACATCCGTTGCAGTAGAAAACAATACTAACAATCTCTGTATAAATAATTAAGCTCGTGAGCGACCCTTTCATATACATGTTGATCAGGAATTAACAAGAGGTATTTAGAGTCCTCTAGCGAGTAATGCATTTGAAAAAAATTGGGGAAAATACACGTACATAGAGGTGTGGGTAAGCCCAGCTCTGTACCTTAAAGTTAACGGGTTTGGAATACTCCACCTATCAACAAACCGCTTCGTGATTTTGAACCACGTTCAGGCGATTAAAACTCACCTGAGTTGGCACCCTGCTCTTCACCTACACGCCACATCAGCGGAAGGAATTCGGACGTCACAGATTAAAGTGGATACGTCTCCAATCCATGGAGCTCCAAGAATGGAAAATGTGGTCACTTAATGGTTTTAACGGGAAGTGACGTCAAACTACTGAGCTTTGGGAAAATCTACATGGAAATAATGGCGTGAGGGGACCCTGAGCTATACCAGAGGTTAACAAGTTTACATCCCCTGGGAAAATCTTCAGTGGGATATAAAATTTTGATTTCCTAAAAATTAGTTCCAACATCATTTCCTAAGATATTTTCGGTGCTGCAAAATACAAATATGGCACCGTGAATGATGAGAATATAAATGCAAAATGAGACATTACAAATTGATTTTTTAATAATGTTTATTTTTAATTACAAATGAGTTTTAATATGCCTATAACATCCCCTAGAGACAATACTTGAACAACATTTTCAAATTGAAATCTTACCAACCTCATCAAATCTTGTAATCCCGCATCAAATACTTGATTCGCAAGTGAGGTCTGAACATTTCAAGTCAATTTATTAACAGCCTTCATTTTGCATTAATAATAATTTTGTTTTATGAGATATACAAATAGGTTTTATAATTAAACAAAATATATTTTTTATTTAAACACTTTTATTACAATTTATAAGCAGAGTTTACAAATTTTTTGAGAAACTAGTTATTAAATTTACGAACTAATTGACTCTATATTAATTTCGTTTTATCGTTTAAACAAGAGGAAATTATACCAAGAAAACAGTAGATACTATATTTAAACGAAACAAAGGTCGCCATGTTTAGAGATTCTATACATGTAGTAGTTTAGAGATTCTATACATGTACTCTTAAGGTATAACATCCCTCGGTAAAATCCTATGAGAGCCTACATCTTTGGCGGTAAATTGAAAAAAAAAAGCGCCATTGCAGAACAAAATAGCTAAATAAAAATTCCTGAAATAGTCAGGTTTATCATACCTAGTGAATCAAAGTAGGATTACCACAAGACTGCCGAAATTTATCGCCAATAAAAATTATTCACGCCAAGAGTATGGATTCTGTTAAGATCCAATCGATCCCTTGATTGGTGTGAAGAATTTGATAAGAAGGTATCAACTCATTTGACAGGATTTATTCTTACCAAGCGATTGGCTGTGTGATATATATATATATTACTTTAAAATATTTAAGAATTACTTTAAAATATTTAAGTTAAAACACAACAAAAGCAAACTGAATTTTGGCAGATTTTGGGCTCTTTATTCATTATTGTTGGCTTGGATTTATTAAAATAACTCAAAATATTTTACTATTCAATTTTTCTCACAAAGCACTTCACTTTAACGCATTTTCTCAACCAAAAAAAATACAATTATTTTTCGTACATGATATACGGACCATTCACCGCAAGTATTTTCCATTTTTATGTTCCCACAAAACTTAAAAGTGTAATATCCATTACAATAGAGCGCTATGCGATCGAATCTTAAACCCATCTTTATGAGCCAGTTGCGGTCGCAAACAGACCGTAAATCGACAGTTACGGTTACAAATAGAATTTCACCTGTTGTTTAAGTGGATGGCGCCTAAGAAGATAATGATTATAAAGAAGTGCATCTGTTAATGACAAGGCCGACCGTCCCGGGCGAGAACAACAGATGTCTGCTGAGTTGGTTAACAAACGACTCTACAGGACTTGCACTATAATAATCTCACGGTAAAATTTATGGCCAATCCCTAGCACAGAGACCACAGTAAACGAAAACTAGTCATTAAGTTTTATAGTAGCCGATTTTATGAGTAGGTTTTTACTTTGACTTTTTTTTTCTATGCCACTGATTTTTCATTTTCGTTTTGTTTCAATGGGTATGATGAGTAGCCCGAAAATTATGTAATAAATGTGCGGATATTTATTATAGAGGCACTAAAAATTTCTTTTGTTTTTTTTAAATTGTTTAATTGACCTCTGGGAAAATAGTGCATTTTAAACTAGTGGGTGTAATTTATGAAACTGTGGTCATCAAAAGTAACAATCACAGTAAAAACGCGGTATATTGCTGTAATTGCAATATAGTGGATAAATTTTCCTCGAACCCTAACAGTGGTTGCAATATTCCCAGTTTAACGTATTGTCCACCCCCTTTTGCGCTCCTTAATAATGCGAAATTAGGTAGGCTATAATTATTTTTGCTATACAGGCCCGGATATAATTGTTATTTTGGAGCTCATTATTGGAGTCTATAGTGCATTGATCTTTTTATTATTATTTTTTTAACTGCAATAAAAATACTATAAGCATTTTATAATTTCGGAGCCTTTAATACTTTTGGTTCACGGAATATTGGCTGTTATCCATCCAATAACTAAAAGGAGTTGATGATGCGTAAACTTTTCCGTTATCCAAAGCTAAGTATTATGAATAAGATAAGAAAAGCTTCAGCTTAGAGCCTTACTATCTTCCAGGCTTCATTATGATATATTCAGTTAAAAAACAGCGACAGGCTTACATTGGAAAGGAATAGGACACATAAAACATTTGATTATCATCAATAGCTATTGGCCAAATGAAATCTAAATCTAGATTTGACACTGGCATGAATTTTGTCCGTGGTTTATTATGTCTTAGTAGTAGAAATGTGCACTTCTTTACTGGTTCTTTGAAAATCAAGATTCCGATTTTGATCTTAGACGATGTTAAATGATGGTGAATGATATTTAAACATTATCCAGCAAATATTTGAAAGCTGACTAAGGTAGAATATTCGCTGCGCTTTGTCTTCTGAGAAGATTTTTTTATAGATAGTAAGATATATTCGCAAATCGCAAAGGAGAAAACCATAAAAACTCTTAAGCACTTCCTCTTGCCAGAGAGATATTTATGCAGAAAACAGAATCACAACACTAATCTTTCGTTGTTCAACAGATATTGGAATTCCATCGATTAGATCATTAGAGATCATGTCAAATAACGCATATTAGTATTTGGTAAAGAGTGTTGCCATTCTATATGAACCTATATCGTGATGTACGGGTGTTTTGGGGTTTCTTCCCAAGCGTCACATGACTACAAACTTCAATTTTATTAAAAATATTTCTTTAAGTGGCAGATATTCAAATGCTATATAAAATGAATTGTTAAACATCAATTTGGTATCAATGTACGTGAAAGAAAACTGAAAAATAAATATAAACAAATGTTTATGATTCAAGTTACAGTCTTCACAATTTTGTCGAAAAACGGAAGCCATATGATAAACCATTTACACACATTGTAGGGTTACTGACAGTTGTGAACATTATAAAAGCTGCAGAAATTTTTAAAAACATAATTATTAATGCTATTGCTTATAGAACCCTATCCTATAATTTTTTTCTATTTTCACATAAAAAACCGAATGGTTTAATATTAATATAGATTTGAACATTACTTGAAGAACGCTACTGTCAGTTTCAACTTATCAGCAAAGCTTATGAAAATATTTTCCTCTTTTCGGACAGACATTCAGGAAAATCTACTGTATAATGACCCTCTATTTAGCTATTGACCATTGAGCCTAACAAAAAAAAAAAAAAAAAAAAAAAAAGAATTTCCCACAATTCGAAAAGAGTGAGGGTGAGGGGAAGAATAGTATCTCCCTTCTGCCTGAAAAAAAGTTGGGGGTAGCTTGGACAATCCCTCAGAACTGGCAGCTGTTGACGAAAGGACTTAGGCTTCTGAGCCGCTAGAAGTATCCGGCAATACCCCATTTGTTTGTGTTTGCTCTTTTGTGGGTATCTTTAAACCTCGGATCGCCGCACACTATGGACAGCTGGCAAGATCAATCTTCACCATTTCCAATGCGTTGGTCATTTCTTATTCCCCCCTCCAGCCTCCTATAAATCTGACAACCCCTTTTCTTCCACCACTCACCCACAATCATCCCCGTGAAATGCTTAGAAGTAACTACAGAGGATTAGGACTGAGTAATAACCGTCGAGACGACCGCCTACGTGGGTCAGCGAAAATAAACAGAAATATGGAATGGAGGGTGGAGGTGTTGAAATTTCAATAGTCATTGTTGGATCCCTCCCTTATTAAAGGAGTGTGTCGCAGATTTATGTGCCTATTTTATCGGTTGAAGAGATTATGTATTGCGAGGCACTTAAAATCACCTACTTCGCACGAGTCGAGGTAGCACACATACACACCAGAAGCTGATTGCAACTCTCTGTGTGAATGCATTGCAAACAAAGCTAATTGCAACAATTAGACGCGACTTTAACAAGTCCGCTGGAGTTGTAGGCGTCACTCTTTTCTTGGCCAGTTCCAGACAGGTCCAGGAATTGAAGCAAGTCTTGCTCACGCCTAATTCTTCAATTAGTCGATCCTGGGCGTGGGGATAGGCCTTGTAAACTTCAAAAGCTGTTTACGTGGGCGGGGTAAAAGACATGGAAATGATGATGATTAAATGGTGTTCCTCTGAGATCCTCACTATGTGTTCCATGGAGTACCCGACGGAGGATGCCGTCGAGGATGTCTCTGCATGCATGATTAGCGCCCACTTTGCAACACTGTTCCACTTGAGAAATAGAAACCCTTCATATTAATTTGTGGCTGTTGCAAAGAAATGTTTGCGTCCTCACCATATATTTGTACTTGTAAAAGTAGGAGTGAAATAGTTGAAATTAATATATATGTATATACATTAAAAAAACATGAAAAAAATAAATGAGAAAAAAAACATTTAAATCGTCCTTGCCGATTTAAATTAACCATAAAGTGGATGTTATGATTTATTGATTGCTTGCATAAACAATCTAATATTAATATTTAATGTGATTTACATACTGCAGGATTATTTACTACTGCAGGACAATTTATTTTTACTTAATTATTAATAAGTATTTATTTTTTAATAGCGGTATCAAGAGAGACAAATCTCCAACAATATATAAAATAACCAATCCCACTAAGATATTAGCCAAAATTTTCTTTCCAACTGCTCACTGAAGTGCTCATCCCACTGATAAATTGACTTGTTTTTGATGGGTGGACAAAACTGTATATTCAACATTATTGTTTAAAACGATTACTTGTTGAACTCACAGACCAATTATAAGTAAAATTAAGTGATGATCTCAACTGTAACGAAAGAAACAACCACTTTATGGTTAAAAAGTTCATTAATGATAAAAATTAAATTTAAGGAGTAAAGCAGAAAAAGTACTGTTAGAATTAAACTTTTTAAGAAAAGTAAATAATTTATCAAAGTAGTAATCATATATTTGGTATATTATTTTTAATTCTTGGCAAAAAATCATGTTCTCTGGCGCCATTTTTTCTCACAGTCGATGGTCGATTTTACAAATATTTGGCTTAGATTGCTATTTCAGTTAAATTTTTAAAAAATGTAAATTTTATTAACAGATGCAATAATTTCAAATAAAATATTTAAAAAAAAATTGTTAACTTATGGAATGAATATGTATCACAATCGTCCCAAATATTTTAATATAAATTTTTTAAATATTAAAAAAAAAAAAGGGAAAATAATATAATGACTTTTCGCACTATATATATTATATATAAAATTATTCCATATTCAGTAATTTTTATGTATAATTTTTTAGAATTGCATGGAATGAATTTATTGGTCCTCAATGTGGTATATATTCACCTTTTAAGCAATCGCTGAAATAATTATATTGAAAATGAGCCTTATTCAAAAAAACCAATGATGTTATCTCACGCAATTATTTTCACCCAATCATATGTAAAGATTCAACGCTCGTCTTGAAATGCTTAAGAAAAACCTAAAAATATGCTCTTACATTTAGGATAATAAAAGTTTATCGTAACGCAGTTTATCAAAGGTATATTACAAATTATAATTTTGATTTGATTGGTAATGTGCAAGTAATATCACCATGTTTACATATGCCTCTCTTGACTAACCACTTCTATGACGTCTTCATTTATTTTACCTTTTGAAAGTAGTGAAAAATACAAAATCTACAAATAGATTTTTTAATAAGTTTTTTTAAATCAAAATAATATTAGGTCGACATAATGGATTATTAGTTTTTGATTGATTTACATCCTATTATATTCCTCAGTATTTTGCGTTATTGTCAAGTAACAAGGTCCACAATGTCTATTTCTGATATTAAACGATGCAAAACTAGTTTCTCTAAGTTCCAAAATAAGCGAAAAGGAATATAATCTTACTTTTTAGTAATATTCAATGCCAACTCATTTGATTTTGATGTCGCCTTACTAACGAAGACTAATTCAGTTGTTACTTAGCGCTTAAAGTAAATGTCCAATCAATACAAATTTCCTCACATGAAGTGCAAGATATATAACCAAAATGTATAGCATTTGTCAGCTAAAAATCGTTTTATTGATATGATCTATTACAGATATTAAGTAATTCCAGTTTAATTGTTTGTGTTAGTATGACGTGAAGTTTTATAAAGAGGTGCTAGGTGAGTTGTAAACATTGTTTTTCTGGAACCCGTGGTTTAAAAATATGAAATATTGCTCTGGAATGATATCTGGCATATATTCCAAACCTAGTAGTCTATTTTGCATTCCAACAATACATAAAATTATTTGTAATCGTAATCGAAGCCGAATGGGAAGACTCAAATGGCAAAAGCAAAAACAAACGAATCTCCTTGTTGGTTTATAAAGTCGATACGTTTCCAAAATGAACAAATGTGTTTTTTAATTAAATTTATTTTTATCTAAGGCGTAACTTTCAATAAAGAAATAAACCTTTTCAAACACGTGATAAAACATCAATAAAATTTAAAAAAATAAAATCTTCCGGAAAAAGATCCGACATCCAGATTAACACTTCGCCAAGCAAGCACACTTTTTCGTTTTTAGAGGCAATTGCATCGATGGCGAACCACTAAGTGTAAAAAATCGTGTAACGCCCCGTTGGAAGCCATCGTTCAACGTTGGTTAAACCATGCTTAATAGAAGACGATCAAACGAATTTCTAGAGGAAGTAAAAAAGAGAAAGAAGGAAAGAAAACGAGAAATAATAAATAAAAATGAATGTATAACTATCGTCTGCCAGAAATGCTGATGTCTTTGAAATAAGAGACAGAGACGTAACCAAAATAAGAAAAATCAGGAGCGAATAGGGGATGGTTGGGGTGGATTGGACGACAAAGCAGACATGGTTAGGCGCTCGAGCGATTAGAGATTTAGATCTTTGGCTACCGTTTGTGCATTTTTTTTTTAAATTTTATTTTTATATTCCAGAATAAAAAGGGAAGGAAAAATTTTTTTGAAGCATCGTTGTGTAGGATGCTATTGATTTTTATTTTCATCGGTATTCATACATTATCTTGCAAGTTTCTACATCTCCACATCCCTCTTTTTCCTTTTTTAAAGTTGAGCTTTTCACTGTTTAAGAAATACTGCCGGCTGTCAAGAATTTTTCTTGGAATGTTATTTTTTTATTTATTGCCAATCTAAAGCAAGGAGTACGATTTATCTTGCTGCACTGAACATAGTATTCATTTTAAAGAAATTGAATTTAATAAAAAGGGTACACGTTGATTTGTTATAAAACTATCATTTTTCCAAAACAATATATAAATATCAAAACCATATAGCAATCTGTATCATGATAATACTGTAATAAAATGCAAATAAGTGCTACTGTTTCAAGGTCGTGATAGATTTTTGGAAAAAGTTTTCTGTGATCTTGTAGTAGAAGGAGGCGCTTCTCCGAGAAAGAGGTTCTACGTTCGATCTTAACCACTGTTGTATCAAACCAGCAAACGTAAATGCAGAACCACTGTCGCAGTTCTGCACATACGTTTGTTGGTGTGAGTGCTTGGAAGTCTTCCAAATTTTTTCCTTCATGACACATTAATGTTACGAAAAATATTCCTGCAAGTTAAGACACCATGGATATTAGATTAATAAATTAAAATCTCACATTTGCTTGTAAATGTTAGAATAGACGATTTACAAAATCAGACAGCATGTCAAAACGATAATTTTTCTTTCGATCGATAAAAACGATAAAACTTTCAAACGATAACCTTCCACTCACAGAAGTAATGTCTTTTCATTATGATTGATATAAAATCATGCGGTGTTATATTAATCATAAGACTAAAAATCACGATTCTTTTTTAGATTAAAATGTTAGATCAGTTAGGAATCTTCGCATCAAAATGTTTTAAGCAAATTATTTATGTTGCATCAAATAAATCTCAAAATCCATCAGTATAAAAATATTAGATTGGAGAAAAAGAAATCCATTATTTTTACGTGAAATTCAAGGATTTATTTACATGTTTCTGATTAGTTTTGAGCAAATGATTTCAAACTGTTTTGTGACTGATCGTTAGTTTCTGGACTGCTAACATGCAACTCAACTTCAGACAGATTTTATCGGTATTTTCGACGATGGGCATACCTCTTGGGGTGCATCTTTAACATCAAATATACTTGAATGGAATCATTGCACGCGTAATTGGCTGTTACAGTTTTCGGATCATAAACTTCCAATTTTCAACTGGCTGACATGTATTTTCGTCTTAATATATATATATATATATATATATATATATATATATATATATATATAAATATATTGCGTGTGGTTTTTTTTTCTACCATAAAGTAGGTTTTTTATTTTTTGTTCAATACAATTGAGATCATGTGTACGTCACTTTATTTTACTTATAATTGGTCTGTGAGTTAAACAAATAATTGTTTTCACCAACAATGCGGAATATACAATTTTGTTATACAATGTGGGATTAGCTCTTCAGTGAGCAGTTGGAAAGAAAATTGTGGACAATATCTTAGTGGGATGGGTTATTTTATATATTACTGAAGATTTGTCACCCTTGATACCGCTTGTAAAAAATAAATACTTATGTGTCATTTAGTAAAGATAAATTTATTTTTAAAGTAAAGCACATTAAATATTAATATTTGATTGTTTATGCAACCAATCAATAAATCATAACATCGACTTTATGGTTAGTTTACATTGACACGGACGCGATTTAAATGTTTTTTTTTAATTTTTAATTTAATTTTTTTTAATTATTTTTATTTCCATTATTAACATTCTGTACCTTATAACTGAATGGACCGAATAAAAAAAGCTGCAAAATATTATTTTTAGTGCAAAATGTGATCTTTCCAGCGAGCATAAATCTGAAATTGTAGAATCAATATTTAATGAGCTTTCGAACACTAGTCATCGACAGAAAAAATAATGGATTTCTTTTCCCCTCAATACCTTAAAACATATTTTGTAGGCGTTTAAAGTGTTTTGCTTCCAGCATCTCCGGGAATATACTGCAAGTGAATATCAAAGTATTTTAGCAATGGAGAAAAAAACTAGCATTAAAAAAATAGGCAGTAAAAAATAATCAATCTGCGAAGTTATTAGTAAATGGTAAATTTAAATGTATTAAAAAGTGTGAGAAATAAATTTTTAAGATTAAGAATGTAAGAAGTTTTAGGAGACTTTGTTGTCAACGATAAAAATCTCGAACAAAAGATGAGTTTTAGATTTTGTATCACATAATAGACGAGATCCAAATTCTTTATTTAGGTGTCGCAATTATAATAGGTATTGCGCAGTATTTAAAATCTGTCCCAAAGCCATCCAAATCACAATCCATTCATCACACCGTCACTCATCAAATCAAGCCATCAGCCAAATTCATTCTACTAACGAGGGCCACCCACTTGGCGGGGCTCTCCAGAAATCCACTCTAGTCGGAAAACATTGCGAATTTTTCTCGATTCTGAAGGACACGAGTCTCTTGTTGAAACAACCCCAAAACTGTTTTTAAGAGAATTCGGTATCTGCTCTACCGGATGCGGAAGATAACGGGGATCAAAAAGAAGCCAAGAAAAACTGAAATCACTGGCGACATTCTTTTAGAGTGGCGCGATGTGTCATTAGTGCGTAATCTGATAGAGCTCCTTCTCCGAATTCCACCCTAATGCTCCAGAGTTTCGCCCCCCCCCTGATGCCTCTAATGACAATGTATTACTCCGCCTTTTCTCTCGGTGATTGCCGCGGTTTGGGAAGATACTCTCTTACGCAAGGTGAGCCTGATCTCATTTTCGGAAGTGGGTACATCCATTTGCGTATTATTAGACAATTTCGGCTTTAATTTCTGCAGTCTTAATGCAGGAGATGTTTTGTAGACTGTCGAGAACATTTTATGACGTCAGCAGATTAGAGGCATATTAAAGGTAAAAGCATCTATTGCGGAGTTTACTTGTTCCCGTTTGCTCATTATCATTTTCGGTTGCATATCGTTTGTAAAAATACATCTTTCAAATATACAGACTACAACTTCGCAACTTTGGTAGAGCAGGTAGCTGAATGTTTAACACTGTAATCTTCAATTCAACAGTTCATGGGTTTGATTCTTATCTCTAGTGTGAATATTTGTAGTAGTAAAAAAAATATTAGTTTGGGGAAAAAGAAATCCATTATTTAGAAATCCATTTTTTTCTATGTAACTTCTTTTGGATTCACTTTGTAAAAAACTTTAAAACAGCTTTCATGTAGATTTTCATGTCTTGCGCATTACGACTGCTGACATACGGTTAACTTCGATCATTTTTGATATTTTATAGACATTTTCGACGATGTTGTATCCACATGCGAGGTGCATCTCTAACATCAAAAATACCCGAACGTTATCGACGAAACAAAAATTGTACGTAACTGGTTGTTACAGTCTTATATAGGACGATAAACAATTTTAGCCACCAGGTTATCGTTTTCGCCGTTACAAGAGAAAAACGAAAATGTATCGAATTTTCTGTTTGCTGTCTTCCATTTTTACATAAAACTTCCTGTACTCGTAACTGAATGAATCAAACAAAAAACTGCAAGAGGATATTTTAGTGTCAAATGTCACCTTTCCAACGAGCATAAATCTGAAATTGTTTGATATATACCTGACGAGATATCGATCACTACAGACGTCTACCGAAAAAATAATTGATTACTTTTTCCCCAACCTAATATAATCCCATTCTTCATCGTTGATTCTTTATAATAATCAGAGAATTCAAATCAAGGTTTAATAAAAAGAAAATACCATGTAATTTACAAATTAAGTAAAATTAGTAAGTTTAAATTCTATGGAATGAAATTTCTACTTCAGAAAGTCGGATCAACGGAACTAGTAGGAATAAAACTTTTTGTTAAAAAAAAAAAAAAAAAAAAAAAAAAAAAAAGTAACTTTGCAATGCTTTTTAACTTAAGTTCTGGAAACCGCTGCTCCAAAAATTTGGTTTTAGCAAATGGGTACTCACTGATGGGGTTCTTCCAGGAAGGAACTCATGGACAGAGTCATTTCAAATGAAACAAAAGAAACCCCAGTGTTAGGGGATGATTAAAAAAAAAGAAAAAGAAAAATAAGAAAAAAAATTGTATGAGTGGATTTGTCATTTTGTCTCACGTGGGGCTTAACTTCGATGCATGTCGCCTTCCCCCTCGGAGCCACGAAGAAAATAAAGCCCCGGCTATTAAGGGAGACCCTGACAAGCAATTTCCTAGTTGGCCAGCAAGGGCTAAGACTTGCGCCCTCGCTGCCAGAAGAAAAAGTAGATTTTTACTGCAGTTCTTGTGCCCGCTTTTATGAGTGTCATTTTGTAACTTCCGATGAAGACCGTCTTATTGCGAGCTCTTTCAGCGGAAATCATTACCGGAAAACAATTTGTCACGAATAGGTTAGAAAGGGGGGAAGTGTGGGTTCCATTCCCCATCCCACTGTGGAAAGGCGGATTGATTTGTTAGAAATGAACACGCAGGAAAATTAGGAAATGAAAGAAACCTAAATTGATTTAGTGTTGCTCAAAATCTAAAACAGAATGATCAAAACAATTAAGATGTAGACCAACAAATCCAAAATTTCAACACTTTTAGTATGGTTCTTTCTTGAAGAAATTTTAGGTAAATTTAAACGCCAATTTAAGTGAATTCTGTCGCCAAAATGATTACATTCAGATATTAATATCTTTTATAATAAATTGGTTATTGTAATCTAATGATAGGATAGCGCTAGTTCGAATGGAGATCATAGATTAAATGTTAGGCATTGTTCAATAATGGCAGCCAAGTATTGCATCTTTTAGTTTCTGCTCTCACATATGTCAAGATGGATACTGAAGATATTTTCCAGGTTTTCTCCTTTGTAATCCACTGTAAATGCACCCTACTTCTAAAATAACCTTTCCGGGTATCAAATATATGCAGTGAGTATGCAAAAATAACCTTCAACACCTTTTGTCTGTTAGACTATCCGTATTACATCAATATATAACATATTTTACAGATAGACTATATAGAGCTTTCACATACTTAAAAAATTTTGAATAAATATTATATGAGAAGTTACTCATGTGAATCCTTCAAACGCCTACACCATTCCTGAAAAAGTATATTCATACATATTCTTTCACAGCACTACAACTCGGGATGGGTTCTGAATGAAATCACTTAAAACATTCTTCTTACTTCACTCTTCTTATTCTTGACCGACCTTATAGCTAAGAAAGGATAATAAACCTTAGAATACACTTTTCTTGATTCACTCGAATACTTTCATCGCAATAACGCGTATTTCAAATAACTAGTTACATTTTAACAGTTAATCATTTTTATGGAATGAGGACTAGGAAGGAAGATACCGGTTTAAGTCCTGGTTTCCTTATTTGATCTAAGTAGAAAATTATCGAGTTCTCTTTTTCTGGGGTATCAGGGATAGGCAAGTTATTTGTGAACATAACGATTTTTTAATAAGGAATGGGGATTTATTGCTGCTCTAGCACATTTGCGTATCCATGTTATCACTTAAATGAAGAAATCATTTTTTGATAATGATTTCTTCAAAACATCGATGCTGCTGCGAATCGAATTCAGGATGCATCTTCTATTAAAATCTCTCTTCTGCTTCAGGTTTCTTCAAAAGAAGTCTCAAGACCTGGATTCTCTGAATGCATGCTTAAAACATTTTGAACAGTGAAGAAGAAAAATATGCAGCATTTTTTCTAATTAAGTCATGGAAAAAGCAGATGATGCAAAGTAATCAATACTCTTACTAGAAAGTAATATATTAATTTTTTACTCAATAAAGGAAGGGGTACTGGAGTTTTTAGAATATTTCATTATATATTTTTTTAAAATTTTTTTATAGATTTCAAGTTTATATATATATATATATATATATATATATATATATATATATATA
>JAPDSC010073542.1:0-13790 GCA_026290005.1 Latrodectus geometricus | reverse complement strand
GCCAACTCAAAGCGCTATTTAAGACTTGGAGATTTCGACGATTTAAAGTTCGGCAATTTTGTTCCTTTCTTGTGTTAAAAAAAAAAAAAAAAAAACACGATCAATTATACTTTGTAGTAAACAACGATCATCATTTGATCAAGTATAGGAATTCCACAGAGGAAGGATAGTGACCTACCGAGATTGTCATTATCTTTCAAAGAAATCGGTTTCTGGTGTTGGATGAAACCGAACGACTGTAATGTGGATATGTGATGCAGGAGCGTACGATTGACCGACGTGTTCGATCGCATCCACCTCAGTGTATTACTTCACGTGATGACAGGCAAATTGTGCGCATGGCAGTGACGGATCATCCCGCCAAATCACGAACTATAGCGCAGCACATTTAGTCTGTAACCCATCATTCAGTGTCTGCACTTACCATTCAAAACCATTTACAGTAGAGTGATCTATCCGCAAGTCGGCCATTGCTTCGTCTACCCTTAACGCAGATCCACAGACGTCTCCACCGTCAATGCAATGATAAAGGAAAAATGTGGACGACAGAAGGGAATGAAATTGTCTTTACTGACGAGTCACACTTCTGTTTGCAACATCTAGATGTTCGCATTCGAGTCTGGAGACACCGTGGAGAGAGGATGCTGAATAGTTGCTTATACACCACCACACTAGTGCTTCACCGGGTGTTATGGTACAAGTTGGTATTGGATATCATTCTCGTACTCCTCCAGTACACTTTGCCGGTACTTTAAACAGCCTGCGCTATATCTCCGAGGTGTTGGAGCCAGTTGTCCTTCCCTACCTTTAGGGCTTGCCAACAGCTATATTTTAATAGCATAATGAGCGATCACATGTGACACGCTTTGTCCAAGGGTTTTTCCAAGAACACATCTAAAGTCTCTTTGAATCAATGCCGAGGCGTGAGGCAGTGGTGATCTCCAACAATGGCGGCTACTCTGGCTACTGATTTTGTCAGGAAGCTCATTTCACAGAAGTCTCCATAAATTTAATCATTTGAAACTTAGTCAACATGTTATCTATAAAATAAATTTTGTTCTGATATCTCTTATCTTTCTTGGTGTTGTGAGTGTGCAATTTGGGTTGATAGCAGTGTATTAAAAATTCAGATTTAAATGTTAAATTTTCCATGAGAAATTTTTAATATTATGGAAGAAATTTTATTTTTCATTTTCAAATTACTAAAATTGATCAATCTTTTTTGTCTTAATTTTTGTCCAAAAGACTGATTCATGAATTGTTTTACCAAGAAATTTATTTTACCTCTTTCATATGTTTACATGCATTAAATTTTTTTAATACTTTTTAATATAAATGTAAACACTCTTTGCATTTATTCAGTTTAAAAATCTTTATAAATATAAACACTCTTTATATCTATTTTGCAGTTTCATATAAAATTCAGAAGTAAAACCAAACAAATATTCTAACTTACTTTACAAATATCTTGTTTAGAAAAGCAAGAAAATAATTAATACAAAGTGTGTGTAAATCATCAATAAACAATGATAGCTGTAATTTATTAAAAATAAATATCAAGAAAGAAGCTGCCAATTTTTTTTATATAATATTGACATAACTTCACACATTTTTTATTTTTAAATTTATCAACTTTAAATACTATGAAACTACTGTGAATCATAACATGAGAACTTATTCAAATTAATTAAAAGTTAGTTAAATTAAGCTATGATTATATATTAATTATATCATTATGCAAATCAAAAGCTTATATCAAAATAGTTTCAGATTTTTGTAATTAATTACTTTTTATTTTTTTCTTAAATTTTAATTAAATTTGAGAAAAAAACACTTTTTTATTAAAGCATCATGGTATACTTTGATAAGCTCTTGAGAAAAAAGGGAAGGGATTAACAAAATTAAATTATTTTTTATTGTGAGAGTTTGATTAAAAAGTTCAAACAAAAATTATTAACTTTTGAGAATAGCTTTATTTTAGGAAAATATTCACCATTTTTCTATTAATATTTCATATTAAATGAATATTAACGGTTAATTTTTATTTTTATAAATCTTTCTTTTTGCTTATCGCATAATTCACATCACATATAATATAAATTCATATTTTCTGAAGTTGTTTATTTTGATCAATAATATTTTATAATGAATGAAATGTCCTATCATTTTGAAAATACAGTTTGTTTCAAATAAATTTTAATTGTTAATTTATGGCTGATATATTAAAATTATGCAGGTTGCTTTGAATTAAAATGGTTGTGTAATTTTGCATGGAATTTATTAAAATATTTCTTTGAATTAATACCATGGAGCATGTTTTATTATTTTCGAAGAAATACATGAGAAGCTAGAAATTCAAGTGGGAAATAAATAGCATCAAATATTTACACATGTGTTGCAGATATAGAGAGAAAATTTCTATTGATTATAAAGGATTGTCTAACATGAATTCAACAAAAATATTCATAGCTTTAATATTTTTATTCAATTAAAAATAATTGAGGCACAGATCAAAATCCATTAAATTTTTAATAGTATTTTTGGTGAAAATGTGTTTCAGGTCCCCTGCTTGGCGCGTTTTCGAAAACGCCGTTGTCATGGCGAAAATTCTACCGCTATTTTAAAGTGAAACATAGCGACCAATGAAAAGACTAAAAAGTAATTAATGAGCGTGTGCGAAAAAGCTCTTCAAATTCGCGAGTTGGCAAAGAAGGGGACCTAAATCGGAATTTAACAGTACTTTTTATTAATATTCTTATTCGCTTCTTCTCTGATCATTTGGGTGAAATATATATATATATATATATATATATATATATATAATTAGACTAATTCTAATTTAAAGTTAAGTAGTTATGATAATGAAAATTATATGCTAAATGAGAATTTCAATAAGATTTGTTATGTTCAGAGAACATTATATTTAAATTACAATTAATGTACATTGTTGTGGATGAACAAGAATATTTGACTTAAATATAATAATTCAAACAGTATGCCATAAGTAAAACAGAGAGAGATATACGATTGATAATGTTATTCGAGTTTTCAATTAATTTGATATTTCTAAAAATTTTGAGTTGAATTTTGTTAATCATTAAAGTTATAAAAATCAATTATATTTCGTTAATAAAGAAATTGTTATAATTATTAAAATAAATTTTAAGATGTAAATTAATTATGATTATAACACATTATATTATGAAAACTTGATATTCATGAAAAAGATGAATATTTGAAAGCAATTTTCTTGAATTAAATTTTATTTAACATTAAATATATTAATAACTCGAATCCGGGAATTATTTTGTTTTTAATAATTAGAGTATACTGTATTCATATAAGTTTACTACATTTTGTTTGACATTTGTTTTTATTCTGTTTATGTTGTTCAATAATTCAAAATTTATCATGGAATTTGTGGCCTCATTTAGTTGAGTTTCAATACGAAAACTGCATAAGCAAAACAATGATTAGAATTAATTTTTCATTGTGTAAAGCAGTGAAAAAGTATGGTTAATTTGCGCTTTATGTCCCTTATTTCACCAACTCGCGAATTTGATGCGCTTTTTCGCGCATACTCATTAATTACTCTTTTGTTGTAGCCTTTTCATTGGTCACTAATTAAGTTTCACTTTTAAATAGCGGTAGAATTTTCGCCATGGCCTGTGCGATTTTGAAAACTCGCTAAGTAGGAGGTCTAAAGCGCATTTTCACCAAAAATATTTATAGAAATCCAATAATTTTAAAAGATACATTTTGGAAAAATACTTATTTAATTTAATGTGTTGCGAAACATCTCATTTCTTTTAACAAGATAAAGTTTGCTATGTATGTGAATAAACCCGCTTTCCATTCAATTCAACACCATTAGTTTTTTTTTCTCGTTTCAAATTAAATTACGAAACTGTAATTCACAGTGAAATTAGAATTTATCTTTTCTATATATTTTGAAATTAATACGATGAGTTATTTTTTCCTTTTCACATTTTTATCGCAAATAAGTTAGAAAGCTTTAAACATCGTATATTAAAATATCTTATGCTTTTTTAAGTAAAATTATAGAAATCTGTTTTATGACAAATTAATTAAAATAAGGAATTTTTATTAAAATTCATAATAAATTTGCGTTTGTAAGTCATTTTTATTGATTATATATTCATTGGATTCATTTACATTTTATCAATGAAAAAACTGTTATTTATTTTACTTTTAGTAAAGTCATCTTCATTATTTGATATTTTTGATTTTGAGAAAATAATTCTAATAAAATATAGAGAAAGTATCGTGGTGGCAAAATAGTTTTCAATTATCATTTTATCAAACAAATAAAAACTATATGAAAAGTACAATTATTTAGGAAATTATAAAAGGGAATATGTGTAAGAATGAAAGCTATATATAATAATTACTAAAATGGTGGATATTTTTTAAAGAAATTTGTTTTTGATGCTTTAGAATTCATAACGTTAATATTTATTAAAATAATACTGAAACATTAAGGGGGTGATTGGAAAGATAATTTAATCAAGAAATTGATATTTTTTATGAACAAAATTTTATTTCTTTAAAAATGCAATAAGGAAAATGTAAACATTGAAGTATAGAAATAATTTGACTATATGTCAGTTAATATTTAATTGAAGAATATTCAGCTTTGACTGCAGCATTTGATCGATTTTTCTTATCATAAACGTACAATATAAATCCGACATTAATATTAATGTGAAACCAAGATTTAATATTTGCTCTTCTATTAATTTGTATTCTGAGCTATTTATTAAACTTTCTTTAACTGCCATTTATAGATTTTCGGCCACGGTGGCCTGGTTGGCTTGGGCGACACATTGTTATCAGAAGGTGATGAGTTCGAATACTGGCTTAAACGAAGAACTGTCGTGTTTACTAATGGTGAGTGGGCACTTAAAATATGTCCTGGTTGCAATGTATTCCAGGTTCCCATTCCAATTATTAATATCTCTGGGGTTGTTAGGAGCTGACCTTGTGTCTTCTCTGGCTTCTAACTCTAAATATGAAGACTTAGAGGGTGCTGCCATCTATGAGCCAAAGTCGTACTTCCACCCTCGTTGGAGGGGAGGGGGTGCTTTTTTCAAAAACGGAAGACGCTCTTTCTGACTTCATTCGCCTAGTCCGTAACGGGCAGGGCTTGCCTTCTCCAAGTGTCATATATTGCATAGATTTTCACTAAGGTTATTTCAAAGCAATTTCATTAAACGAAAATTATCTTAAAATCCTGATGAACAAAAGAGATCCAATAATGAGCCTCAATTCTATTGTAATATAAATATTTGATTCTCTTAGAAACATTGTGTCACAGGCTTCCGTTCAGAATGAAGCATTTCCTTTATGTATTTTTCAGTATTAATATTTCTATTTATCATGCATATTCTGCTTACAAATTCTTAAATCGTGGAACTCTATGTCATGATATATCAATCTAGGTACTATAGTGTCAGAATTTATCTTGTATATCAGTCTAACACAATTAAAATTAGAGATCTTGGTCTAATCACTCCAAATAACTGTTTCCCGTTGTCCATTTAACATGTAGTTATACCCAGTTTAATCTTAATTACTTTTGCTTGCGAAAAAAATAAATATTTTTGTCATGGAATTCTGACATTTAGATCAAATTGATTCACAGTTTGCGTTAAACAAATAATGAGTGGAACTTTACTTTAAAATTCACCATTTCTTTTTTTTATTGGTAAAGATGTTTTCTTCTATCTATAATTTTAATCTTTCAAATATTACAACCTGTGGCCAGAAAGCTCGATGAATGAATTTTATTTCAAATACAGAGAGAGAGAGTATTGTACAGTATCAAATACTATTTACTGTCCTTTGAAATACTCTCCAGGGATGGTAATCCTCAGTTGGGAATGAGTATATAAGTCCTGGAAACTCCTGTAAAACAGTTCTTTCGGAATGGTTTTCAGTTCATGCTGTATTGAATATCGGTGATGTCATGAATTCTCTTTCCCTTCAGTGCTGACTTCAATCTGGGAAGAGGAAGAAGTGTGCATGTCTCAAATCAGGTGAAAAATCTGGTGGTCACAAATCCATTCGCAGCCAGAAACTGCCTTACGACCAAGGCGTTTGCAACCAGGATCAATTTTGCATGCACTTAACAATATTAGAACACATGATGAATTTTCAGTTTGGTCAGAAATAATTAAATTCAATTGTCAACAAAAATAAAAAATATCATTAAAATTCATTTTATCAATTAGAAACATTTCAATTTTTTTAAATTTCATTTGATGAACGCATCGCTATTATCAAATGAGAAATGCACTTACAGGGAGGTAATCCGTCCTTGGTATAAATAGAAATCATGCTTAAGAAACATCTTATATATTAAATTAACGGTTCTTTGGATGATACATGATATACCCAATAGAAGAAAAGGCATCTTTCAATCTAAAGTTTTTTGGTCATTAGAAAGCTGGAGTAAGATTTGATTCATGAATTTAAGATTAAATTTCTTTATCATGAATGCAAATTGATCATATAATAGTGTACTTGAATGCTTTTAATTTTTACTAGCTTGATGTAGTCCTGTATATTTTTAAAGTTAAGTTCATGTTTTAATAAATTTGATATATTAGTAGTGTTCCAAGCTTTGAAACCAGTCTTACAACAGGGCTTCTACGTCGTTACATCTTCTTGTATGGATATGTCACTTAGTAAAAAAAATCATGACAAATGGAATGGGATGCACATATTGCCATATGTAGAGAAATATCTAAATATGTCTTTGGCAATTGTCTTGAAAAGTACGCCTAATCGGCTAAATCTCGTTGAAATATTCTTAATAACAAATAAACTTCATGATTAGGATAACTTCTTTGATTCGGTAGTCACCCAACTTCAAAAGAATCTATCTTGAACTTATCTGAAGAACTTAAATTCTCTTTTGTAGGGCTAATGAGTGTCGGAACAATATAAAGGAGCTACTGACTTAATCCCTTAATAATTCCATTGTTATTTTTCCTATATTTTATTCTAGATTCCACCCAAAATTTTAATGTGTTTCAGAAAGCTCGTCCTCTTTTATTTATGAGAGTTTAAAAAGAAATGTGCTGTCACTTGGATTGCAGATTCCTTAGCACTCATTTTTATTACTATGGTATCAGACTCAGTTTTTCAATTTTCTCGAATTTCAAAATCCATTAATAAATTGAATTTCACAGACATTACAATAAGTATTTGCTGAGGGATTCATCAATATGTTCTTAACTTCAGTTCTTGAATCATTTATATGATGATCATGATAATGCTTCCTGGATAAATCAAATATTTAAGACAGATTGGCATGAATGATTCCTTCATTTTGAAAAGACAATATTATCTAAAGTAATATAAAAATGAAAGCTATAGGAATAGCACTTCAAAGTCACCAAGCTTAAAAACATTTACAAATGAACCTCTTTGGTAAGATAATGTTCATAATAGTTTTGATGATAGTCGAACTCATTTTATCTATTTTATAGATTTTGAATTTATGATAATCACACTCATTCTATGTGTACCGATTGTGTGCTTTAATTACCTACTTTCCTCAAAATTCTTTGCTTACATGAAAGTTCTCTTTTGTACATTCTCCTTGGAATCTATTGGGTTACTGTAACTCACAAGCAATTACCATTTTCAAGTACATAGGTTTTTTTTCTTGCTTTCAACCGTTTTCTATCAAAACTACCGTTGCTTAGCCGATTGGAAAAATGATGGCTTCATTTATCTCACAGGTATACACAATACATACTTGGTGAGTTTGCGAATTTTTTCACGCATTTTTCATATGTGTACGTGAAATACTTTTCAAAGGATAGCCTTTTCGAAAAGATTAATCAATTATACATGCTAAGTCTTATTTTGTCTCACAGCCATATTGCAGAGTCAATTTCATGAATATTCTCTATTTTTTGTTCATAAATAAAATCTTGCAGAAATATGACTTTTAATTTTACTTTCCACGATTTCATCAACATATTTTATTTTCTTATATCCTATTTTCTTAGTTTCTCACCTAATTTGGTGAAGTTTGGCGAAGTAATGGCTTATAACTATTTCTTCATGATATATATCATTTTTATTATAATTTTTGATGTTTTAAATCAAATACTATATTATTACGAATTAATTTTCTAAGTGACAAAATATTTGAATTAAGTAAATGCCTTGTTAAAATTTTGAATTCTTCAGTACCATTGATGCTCTTTATTTGTAAGTTTTTATATAAGATTTAAACTTGTTACTTTTTAACACGATATAAATTTGTATCGTATACTTATTTCAAAATATTTTCTTGCCTTAGGTACACGCATTGATAGGGATCCCTCCATGATGATTTTTTGGCACAGTCTTATTTTAAAGTTCTAAAGTTCAATCTCAATTATCTGATCACAATTCTGATCTAATTATCTTTAGATATACATAGATTCAGTTTTTATTTAAAATATCATAGACAATCTTAAGACATATATCGTAGAAACTACCAAACATTGACACTGAGTTGACTTTGTTCACCAAATGTTGATAAATATGTAATTCTAGCCAAATCTGTAGTACCCATTTTTTTTTAACTTTCTATGATTAACATAAAAAAACTTGCCAGAATAAAATACTTTTATTTCACAAATCTTGTAACATAGTCAATGTAACAGAAAGACTTATCTAGAATTTTTACAAAAACATCAAATATTTATAAATAGTAAAAAAGAATTGCTTCATAAAAATACTGTTTAATTATTTTAACTCTTTGCTATGCTACTTAAAAGGTGTTCAACAAAATTTTAGAGTTTTCGTAATATTTTATATGCTGCCTTACCTTTTTATTTACGCTATAAGATATTTATAATTTCCAACTATAAGAACTTGCAAAACAACAATAAATCTTAATAAAATAAACCATCTCTGTTTTTTTACTTTGTAATAGTTGAATAAAATATTACATTATAAAAAGTCATATAACTTAAATGCAAATGCTAATATTAAATAACTACTATATTGTAAAAGTTACTAGATAAGGCACTTATTTTAAATGAATGCCATTAGTTTTTTATTTTAATTTGAGTTTTATGCATAATTTTTCTATTAAAACTTTTCTAATCGTTCAACTTTTTTTATTTTATTTCTAAAATCTTCATTTTTATCTCATTTAATAGTCTTGCAATTATTCTCAGCTGTGTTTCCCTTTCTACAATATTATACTCTTCATTTCCTAAAAGAATTACAGCTGAGATATCTACCAATAACATCTGCTTGTTTTAGCAAGGAAACATTAAAATATTATTTTCCTTTTATTTTAGAATTAATCTTCCAACAAGAATTAACTTATTTCTTAACTATAAAACGTTTCCTAACTATAAAATGCATAACATTTTTTAACTATAAAATGTTTCAATTCAGTAAGTTTTAATGTTTATAGCTTAAAAATGGTGGTGCTTTTCAAAACTGTTTGCACAGGGGCAGTTAAAGGTTTCCTCCGGCAATAATTTATTTTTATTATCAGGCTTAAATGTATGGTATAATTGTTTCTTACTTTTCCAATGAAGTACATCTATTTTAATTTATTTCAGTAGGAGATTTTAAATCAAAATATGTGATTTATTTTATTATAAAGACAGCATTGTATTAAAAATATTAATAAAATTTCTATTTGTTTTCAATTTTGGAAAGGATAAGTTAAAAGAAACTAAAAATTATGATACTTTTTTTATATAACTTTCAAAAAATGAGTTTTAATTTAATTTATTTAATTATTTATTTATTTTATTATTTAACTTTTAAAGAATAGCACTCTCATTAAGATATAATTAACATAATAAATTAACATAATACATTAGATATTTTTGTACTTAATATTAAAGCGAAGCATTTTAGAATAAAACTGTACTTGATTGCCTATGTTAAATCGAAAAAATGATGCATTGTCAAAGGAATCTTAGTGTTATTAAGATTTTACATTTGAAATAAACTAAATTTCATTTTGTCAAATTTAAATTATTATAGTAGTAATCATATTTTTTAATTGTAATATAAATGTGAGAAAAATAAAATTCGTGAAATGAATTTAAAGTATAAAATAAATGATTATGTATCTTTAAAATATTTAAGAATTTTCCATTCATTTATATTTTGTATATTTCTGTATAAAAGAATTTTTTTCTTCCATTTTTTATTCAAAATATTTGAATGAAATTTAACACCATAATCTAATAATCCATATAAATCTATCCTTATATTTATGTTTATGTATTATAATTTATGAACTTAATTTTATTATAATATAAAATTATAAAAAAAATAAAAATAAAATAAAGTTCACAAACTATTTGAATTTCGAACTTTTTATTTAGACATTCAAATATCCAGTAAACCATTATGTTCTTCATATATTTTTATTTCTAATGGCAGGCACCCTTGAGCAAGTAAGTACATTAGCCCATTTGCCGCAACAAGGGGGGAAAGTGCTACTCATTTTATCGTTATCCGGTTGGCACCTGTGAACCAAGTCACGGAGGTACGAGTAGCATCGCCCACGCCACACCACCACAAACCCGTTTATAGGGCGGGCCACATTCATCCATCATCCGAAGAAAGGACAAGAAACACAGGATGAGAGAGAGAAAGAACATTCATGCCCGAGCCGGGATTCGAACCCAGGTCCTCCTCAGAATCAGTTACGCTAACCACTAGACAGGTTGGGCAGATGTTCTTTATATTAAATATTTTACTTATTAAAATAAATGTTTCCTTATTGTCTCAAATCCATGATTATTTCTTATGAGCTTATAAAATAAAAGGTAACACTATAATCATAATCCTCAAACTTTTTCTGAAAATCTGAAAATATATCTGGCTAATAATAGGAAAAATTAAATAATTCAAAAATATTGATTTTTTTCATTATTGAAAGTTGTTAAGTACGTTAAAGAAATCTCTTTTGTGAAACATATTCTATTATTTTTTCTATCTTGAATCACATTTAGCAGTCATAATTCTTCACTAATATGTTAAAGAACTTGTAAATTCGGAAAATTCATCATTTTAATTTTATCCTGAAGTTATGAAATATACATTATATGTATGTCTTTTTGAAACATAAAAAAAAAAAAAAAAAAAAAAAAAAAGAATAAAGCTAATATTGTAAAAAAAATGTTTCAAAAATTACAATGTTTATTTAAAACCATTTTCGTTAAATAATAATAAAATGTAGGAAATGGTAAAATGTAAGAAAAATATTTCTCTGTATTATCTTACTTTATCAGAACATAAGACCTTCACAAAAAAGAAATTATCTTGAAAAAAACTTCTTGCCTGAAACAGAAAAAGGTAAAATTCTATGTTCTGAAAAGGAAAAAAAAATTTCATCATTACCAAGTTAATGGGCTTTCTATTGTTCCATTGCCATGCTATTCGATATTAAACATCATCATTACTCTAGAAGTCTTAGAAATAAGTAACAAGATCGAATTCATAATGCACAATTTATCTTAACTGGAGAGATTAATCGATATTTTTTTGGTTTGCGGCAATAATTTTGTCGTTTCATGAATTAAAAAGAAAAATAATCGTGAGCTGTGCTTTAGATATTTTGCTTAATGGTTTTTGATTTTGATTTTCTGCTCACATTTACTGAAATACATAAAAATTCTTTGTATGATATTTGAAAGTAATACCAGAATCAAAGTAAAACTTTTTATTTTATTAAGAAATTAAATTTAAAAAGCAATATATATATATTGGTTATAAAAGTTAAGAGACAGGTTTTAATTAATGAACTGTTGATAAAAGTTGGTAATTAAAGAAAAGTTTTAACAATATAAATATTAATTTTCAGTTATTCTAAAAACTTTGGATATTTCATAACTGCTTCATATATTAATAGACTTGAATTAAAGTATTTTTCATGAATATTCACTTTTTTTATTAACAATTGATATTGGTAGGTCGTTACATTTGTTTACTATTCAACTTATTATCGATTGCATGCCACATGGAAAAACTCAAGTGCAATACTCCTTCAAAATTTCCTATATCAAATAATCATGTGTTGAAAGCGATATGTGTGCATTTCACTCGACCAAAAATCACTTTCTTTGTGTACAACTTTAATTCAGATTTGCACAAATCCTTATGATTGGATACTAATTTTATGGCTCGTCAATCGTAGACAATACTTTCTTAGTACTTTAATTTTTTTATTTCTTCGTAATTTAATTTCAGTTGTATCAAAGAATCAAAGTCACATCCCCAGTCATGAATTTGTCTAAATTCTTAGATAATTCTTAAGAGGAGTTTCTGAAGATTTAATAAAAACATTATGTTATTGGCATCAATTAACTGTTACCATTTACTGTTATTAACTAATAACAATTAATTTTAACAGTTAACTTACTGTTGCTATCTGAAATGTTATCCAGGGTTACTATATCATCAGCTGATAAGTCCAAGTTAATAAAGGTTCAATTTTTTACTTTGCGAAGATTTTAGTTTTATGAGTTGAAGACTTACATTGTGGATATTTTTCGATAACATCATACGCAATTAATTATTAATAATATTGATAATTCTTCCAATTACTGCAATGTATTTTTTTTTTGATTTTTCTTACTTATCTCGTTATTGTAAGGGATGAGATGATTCATTTATGATTACTGTCAATTACATGATATTATTTTTACTTTCTGGATATTTTCTTTTACAGTTTTGTGATTAATTGAATAATTAATAAAATACATACCCTGCATTTTCATCTAAATGTTCTTTTAAGAATGCATTAGAAATATTTACCATGGTTAATATTTATCATTAGAAACATTTATAATCGTGATCTTATCCTACTCTAGAACTACTCAATGAGTACTTGATAATTTTATGAGATAAAATCTTAAGACACACATATATACAATACTGAGAAAGAAAATTTGTTTATATTTTCAAAAATTATTGCATTTATGAACTATAATTCATCTTACATTGTTGATATAAATCTAGTCCAGCTTATGGGAAATGGCAACTTAAGTATTATATAATTTTATATCTGCTATCTAAAAGATATGAAAATACAAAGGCACTAAAAAGAAGCAATCTAAGCTTTGATGCTCGAAAAAAGTAATACAGGAAAAAAAGAAGCTAACAGATCTTTTTCTAGCAGATTTGGTTTCTTAATATTAAAATATAAAATGTTTTGATTCATTGTTGATTTGTTGTTTGAGGGTATGAACTGTGAATATTGGGATGGCTTTAATCAATGAAGTGTTCATGATTTTGGTTGCAGTGAGAGAATTTTGCTACTTTTTTCCTTGCACAAATTGATCAGCATATTCAAAACCGCAAATGGCGTTGAAATAATTAGCTTGGGTAGACAATTGCCAACATAACAATTTTGCAAAAAGAAAATGAACATAATTTTCTAAATTGTTAAATAATGACCTCATAGATAGGAAAATCTTTTACACGCTCACCCGTTGGAAAATTCCTAGAATTAAACATAGAAATATCAATCATAGAAGATCACATTTAAAGTCTTCGTATAGAAAAGTACTTAAAAAGCGCAATGGGAAGAATATTGTTTTAGCCAATATTCGAATGTGTCAACAAAATGTTGGTAACAATCAAATGATATAGTGAACTGATATAACGGTTTTAACTAATGGAGAAAATACTTGCCTAAGCAAAGTGGTTTTATAAGCAAAATCAAAAATTAAAGCAAGGCAACCCTAAACTAAGACAAGGCCTATTTTGCATATAAAGTGTAA
>JAPDSC010073520.1:0-24485 GCA_026290005.1 Latrodectus geometricus | reverse complement strand
TAAGCTACCAATTCTTATTTTCTAGTAGATTTTACTCTGTAAAGCGTTTTATCACATACTCCACTATAAAATGGGATAAATTTACTAATTTAACGGTAGCCCGGATGGATCTTCCACCCTTATGATGGAAAATTATCCATTTCCGAATGTTGTTTCTATAGGCTTATTCGATATTTTTTAAATGATTAAATATAACGGAGTAAGACAAATAAAATCAAACTCTTATTTTAAACATAACCATAATGAAAAATAAAGTGGCAGACAAAAATTTATGAAATTTCACGAAAATGTTTCTGTATACGAGAACTTTTGTGGCTTGTGTTATCAGATTCTTGGTTATCAATTTTAGGGAAAAGTCAATATTTAAAAACAAAAAAGTTTGATTTCATTCTTAATAGTATGGACAGATATGAATATTGGCTCTATATTCCAATTCAACTCCGCACTATAGAGCTTTTTCTACAAGATTTTAAAATGTATGAATTTTGAGAGCTACAGTATTGTCTATGTTAATAATCATTAAAACTCTGGCTTTTAAAAATTTGTTATTTTTAACGACTTTTTAAAATGAATCTTAAAGTATTTTAGACTTTAAATTATATCTAAAATTCTGAAAATTTCAAATATTGTTCGCTTAAAGTATAAGATTTTAAACAGTATACATGAACTTGGAATTTAAAAAACAAAGTTTGAAATATTTGGATATAAGCGTGTTAAGTTTGAAATAATTAAACACATCTTAAGTATTTCAAAATATTAAGTGTAGCATCAAAAAAGTAATTGTAAGAAAATATTGCTTCATTTTAAAATTCAAATATCAAGACTTAATCTTGACACAATCGATTCTGGTAAAATTTGATCCTTCGTTGATAAACCTAATTCAAAAGAATTTAATTTTAAGCAATTTTTCACTTTATAACTTAGATTTTTAATACCTCAACTTTTAGGTGATTGAATTGAGCTTTAAATTTAGCAGCTGAAATCTGTAAACAAACATACAAATACTCATAGTTTATTAATTTACAATCATTCGTATAGAATAAGATATTTAGGAATAAATTCAAACACGTAGTTCAATTTATTGTAATTATGTAAAATTTACAAATTGTTGCTTTGAAAATTTCATTGGAAATTAATTGAAAAGTTAAAAAATAAAACTAAAAACAAATTCGAAATATTGATTCTGTCACAATCCTACTCATCACAATTAAAAATTGAGATGTACCATCATATGGCTGTATGAACATATTTTATTTAACTTATATGTTTTTGAAGCAGACTAAGTACAGGTTTCTTCACTGTTTTGAGGCGAAACGATTTTTAAATTCCTTTATAGGTGTATATTAATTGACTAAGAAGTATTTACAGGATATTTTCCTTAGTATAATCCCTAGTTTTTCTACCGCAAACTTTAATTTAAGAAACTAGACGAATGGTATTTAATTTCTCACGTACAAGAATTCCAACTCTTCCTAAATCACGTTAATCTTTACACAATGTAAGTTTCCAGTAATAACAGTTTTATATTCTTTCATGCATTAATGAATAATTTTACAGAAAAACTAAATCATACTGCACATTTTCTAATTTCTATTTTGAAAATTTCAAATATTTTTCCCCTAAAGAATTAGTATACAGGAACTTCTAAAAAATATACATGAAATTGAAATTTGATAATAACTGAAGTTTGAAATATTTGGACATGTGCGTATTAAGTTTGAAATAATTTAGAGTATCTAAGAAATAAATAATTATCTATTTAAATAAAGTTTGATTTGAATATTGCTTTTCTTAAAAATGAAGAAAATTACTTCCGAATAAAATTCGTACAGTAAAATTCTCAGAAATATTTGAGTTTGTAACATCAAAACAGCTTATTGTACGGAAATATTTTTATTTTAAAATTCAAATATTAAAAGTTAATCTTTACAGTTGATTCTAGTAAAATTAATCTTTCATTGATGAATTCTTCATTGAAAAAACTTAGTTTTACGCAATTTTTCAGTTTATCACTTGGAGGTTTTTAAGATTATTAAGTGATTGCATTGAGCTTTGAAATTGGTTAACATACAAATAAATACTCTTAATTGATGAATACTGACAATCATTCTAATAAAAACTATTTAGGAATAAATATAAACATAGTTCTATTTACTGTAACTAAATTTTATAAATCATTGCTTTAAAATTTCTTTGAAAGTCAATTGCATAGTTCAAAGAAACTTAACGCAAAATATTCATTAATTCAAACATTAATTCGACTTATTTATTCTGCCACAATCATATCATACCAATCACAACTGAAAATTATCAGAATAGGATTAGATTTTATTTTACCAATTTTACAAATATAATGAAAATTCACAAATTTTCATTACCTTAATAGAGCATGAACAGTTAGGATATTATTGAAGAAACATTACAAATTTATTACTAAATCCTAAGCTTTAATAAATCTTTTTTCATCCATAGTGAAATGGTGAGTTCACATAGCATAATTTAAATTAAAATTTTAATGAAAAATTCAAAATTAAGAATCTAATTATTTTATAGCTCATTTATCTCAAAGATTCAGTTAATATTTCATAAGAATTTGTTTTGATTGCCGATTGAAAAGCGGATTTAATAATTTTCAAGTTATATAATTCTGTAACAAAAAATTTTATAAATAAAACTTTGAATTTATTGTTTTTGAAATATTATATGTCAGTGATATTAATTACATTGTAAATGTAACAAAAAAAAATTCTGATTTACAACAGTCCAGTATAAGATTTCAAATTTTATTTTTAATGTTAATTCAGTATTGATTCTCAAATATAAAAAAATGAAGAAAGGAAACCACAATTTTCAAATTTAAAGATTTCTTCTTTAAAGATTCTAAGATAGAAGAGTAACTAGAAAACTTAAATATCCGAATCTTTTTTCGGAATAGCACTGCTAGTTTGGTAAAAATTTTATAACAAATGTTTATCACTAGAGTCGAAATATTAGTTTATTGCAAACGTATGACAAAATTTATTTGAATTCATATTAATCATAAACTCTTTAAATACTCATTAAATTTTAACAGTAATGTAGATGTTAAAATGTGTAACTAATATTTATATATATGAAACATTTACATTGTTATAATTTAAGAGTACACAAGGTTTTTAAAAAATAAAGATACTGGAGAAAATTTATAAAATTTGGCAAGGAATGCATTTGCGCATTTAATCTTTAAAGAGGAAAAATTTAGGGGGGAGGGAGTATTGTTTATTTTTGTTGAATAAAAGTTTCAAGATAAAACAAAATTCTACTTTTATTTTAAAAAGTTAAAAGGATTTCTGTCATTGATTTAGTTTCAAAGAGCACGTGGAAAAAAACGTAATAAATTTCAACTTGAGATTATATTCATATAGCCGTACGGATGTACTTCAATTTAGAAGTTTTTGAACGTAACTAAATGGAGGTTTTTCACTATTTGAAAGTGAAAATCATTTTAAATTCCTTTATTAGTGTTCATTTATTATTATTCTCTTGTATAATCATTAATAATATAATTATATTATTAAAATTTATATGATCCTTTATCAGTGTTTATTAGTTGTTTACTAATTCAGAAGTATTTCACAGGATATTTTCCTAAATACAATCCGTAATTTTCTACACATTTAAATTAAGAATGAAATCAGAAAATGGATATTTATTTTTTCGCCCACAAAAACTTCAATTTACAAATCATACCAGAATCCTAGTACAATATTTTTAATTATTATAATATACAATATAATAAAAACTTCAATTAATAATCCTATATTAAATTAATAATCTTATTAAATCCATTAAAGATTATAAAACTGAGTGTTTTATAATCTTTAATGGATTTTACTGCAAAACTAAGTCAAACTAAGTTTTCTAATTTCTAAAAATTTACGTTTACAGAAATTTTAACAAAATTTGAAATTTGAAGTTCTCGAATGAAACTATTACATTAATTTTGTTTTGTTCAACGAAATCCACATGTAAATTTTTCATTTTATTTGATTACATTGAAATATCGTGAACAATTCTATGAATTCTCTGTAATTAAAAATGCATTTGAGAATGTTGTAATTCAGAATTTACTAATTTTAAGAAAACTATAAAAAAGCGCCAGTTTAAGTAAAAAGCTCCAAGATTTTAAACAAAGTGAAACTTAAAATAAAACGGTTCCAAAAATGTACATTTACTAGTTTCAGTAAAAAATTGCTTTATTCATTAATAAAAAGTATTTGAAAGTGAGTTTTAAAAGCTACCTTGGCAAAACTACACAACATGGTAAAGCTTTTTGAAAATCAATAATCAAAATGTAACAAACTCAAAATAAATTTAAAGTTCTGATTTTGTCACAATCATACTCAGTTAAAAATTGAGTTGTACCATCATATGGCTGTATGAATATATTTTATTTAACTTAGATGTTTTTGAAGCAGACAAAGTACAGGTTTCTTCACTGTTTTAAGGTGACAAGATTTTTAAATTCCTTTATAGGTGTATATTAATTGACTAATTCAGAAGTATTCACAGGATATTTTCCTTAGTAGAATCCCTAGTTTTTCTACCGCAAATTTAAATTTCAGAAAGAAATTAGAAGATTGGTATTTAATTTCTCACGTGCAAAAATTTCAATTCTTCACAAATCATGTCAATCTTCACACAATGCAATTTTCCAGGAATAACAGTTTTATATTCTTTCATGCATTAATGAATAATTTTGCAAAAAACCTAAATCATATTGCACATTTTCTAATTTCTAAAAATTTAACTTGTTTATAGATTGTTCACAAAAAGTTTAAAAACCTTTAAATATTTCAGGTTTCTTTCAAATGTTGCATAAATCAACTTCGATTCTGTTTCAAAAATCTGTTAATTTGATTAACAATTGAAATAATATTGAATACTTCTATGAATTCTCTTATAGCTAAAAATGCACTTCGAAACTGATGCAATTCCGAACTTATCAATTTTAAGAATATCAAGAAGAGTGCCAGTAAGGCAAAAATTACTCAAATTCTAAAATGTAAACTATTGTTTATGTTGCTTAATCATAAAAAAAAGGGTTTAAGAAAGTTTTTTTATTTTTAACGACTTTCTAAAATGATTCTAAACGTACTTATTAGTGTTAAATCAAATTAATTACTTAGTATTAAGTTCAAATTAAAACCTAAAATTCCGAAGATTTCAAATATTGTTCCCTAAAGAATTAGATTCTAAAAAAGCTTATACATTAACTTTAAAATTAAGTTTGTTATTTATTAGATACGTTTAAGTATATCAATCTATTAGTATATATTGATTTGAAGATTAAACTACTTTTATTAAAAAATAAAGAAAAATTGCTTTCGAAAAAAAATAATTTTTTTTTTACAATAAAATTTTCCCAGAAATACGAGTTGATAGCATCAAAAAGTTGTACGAAAATATATTCTGATTTTAAAATTCAAATATCAAAATTAAAATTATCTTGCCAATTGATTCTGGTAAAATTTGTTCTTTGATGAACTCCATATTCGAAAAAATTTTGTTGTAAACAATTTCAGTTTATAATTTGGATTTTTAAGACTTCAACTTTTATATTTGCAATGAGCTTTAAATTTAGTGACTGAAATCTATTAAGATACAAATAAATACTCATGGCTGAGTAATACTCACAATTATTCCAATAAATTAAAAATATATAGAAATAAATATAAACATGTAGTTTTATTTATTGTAATTAACTAAGTTTTATAAATTACTGCTTTCAAAATTTGATTGGAAATGAATTCCCAGGCATAAATTGCAAATTTTGATTCAGTCACAATGATACCCATCACAAGTGAAAATAATAAGTAAAGAATAAGATTAGATTTTATTTTAATCAATTTTACATACACAAAATATTCAAAGACTCACAAATATTCAACATTTTTTAGAAGCAAGAAATTTCAAGATATTATTGAAAAAACATTACAGATTTAATATAAAATCCTTAACTTTAGATATTTTTTCGTCACTTTTTAAATGGTGAATTCCATTGGCTTAACTTAAAATTTTAACGTAATGTTCAAAATTATAATAATCTGGTTATTTTACAGCTCATTTTGCACCTCTTATTCAAGTAATATTTCATAAAAATTTTGATGTTTAGAAAATAACAAATGACAATTTTAATAATACATTTCATATAATTTTAGTAATAATTATTTTAATACAAAATTATGCACACTTATGAATGCAAGCAAAACTTTAATTCATAAAGGTAATAATAAAGTAATTCATAAAAGGTACACATTTTTGCAATATTGCAATATACATATATATTTACAAGGTAAAATATATATCTGTCAGTTATTTTTCCGATTGTCAACAGCAATCTAGATCAATATTTTAATATATAATTCAGTTTTAAATATCAGATATAAAGAGATAGCAGAAAGAAACCAGAGTAATTAGTTATAAAATTTAAGAATGTATTCTTTAAAGATGCTGACACAAAAGAATTCGAAATTGAAAACTTAAACGAGTGAAAAATTATAGCAAGCTTCCCACAAATACATTAGAATAAACAATTCTATAAATTTGAATTTTAAGCGAATAAACATATTAAGAACAGCATTATCATTAAAAATTAACAGCAAAAAGCATTATTAAATATTTATTGCTAATGCAGCAGTTACTTTCCAACATAATTTCTGTTTCTAAACATTAAATAGATACTTATCGGGCAAGTTTATGCGTTAAAAATATGTGAATTATTACAATTTAAAATTAATCTAAGATTCATAAAGACAACTTTCAAATTCTAATCTTTAATGAGGAATTCAAGAAAAATTGAACTTACTTTATTTATGGAAGTGAAAGATTAAATTTGAATTGCGAAAATTAAATTTGACAACTTGTCAATTAAACATCAAATTAAAATGAATTTAAAAAATAAACATTTAACTATCTCATTAAATGCTTCACAACTTGTGAAACAAAAACTTTTTTTAAATATTTAAAACATACATAAATAATCTAATAACTAGTTTCTCAGTAATGAAAGGCCAATATCAATGAAGCACAAATACGAAAATTTTCAATGCTTTATGTTTGTTAATAAATTTGATGAAATTTACACTAATAAAACATTAAGAATAGCATTATCATTAAAAATTAATGACAAAAAGCTTTTTTAAATATTTATTGCTAATACAACAGTTACTATTCATCATAATTTCTGTTTCGCAAAATTAAATACTTTATTAGGCCGGTTTGTGCATTTAAAATACGTGAATTATTGCAAGTTAAAATTTATCTAAGATTCACTGATACAACTTTCAAGTTCTAGTCATCTTTTATAAGGAATTCAAGAAAAATTGAACTTACTTTGGTTGAAATTGAAAATTAAACTTGAGAAACAGAATGTAAAAATAAACTTGACATCTTGTCAATAAAATATAAAATTAAAATGAATTAAATTATTGCATTACGTTTTCAAATTAAATGTTCACAATTTGTGAAACAAAAACAATTTTTTTTTAAATATTTAATACATAAACAAAGAATATAATAATAGTTTATCAGTAATCAAAATCCAATATCAAAGCAGCACAATATGATGTGTGAATATCGAAGTTACATGTTAATAAGGAGATTACTTCTTTATATAAACTACTTAATCATTGCGTTGAGTGGCTCTAAGGCAATTGATTGGATAAAAATCTGTTCGATAGCGCATGCGCGGAACTTGAAAAATCAGAGTGACTCAGCTGCCAGCAGTTGAAGTGTAAGTGTACTTCTTGTATTATTGAAATGGATAGGAAGTTCAAAAAAAGTCAAGTCAAAATGATTATCAAGTTCATTTGGGTTTGTAATTATCCTCTTACATTTTTTAGAGAAGGTCATCATCAACCATATAGTATAAATTATATATAATATAATTCAGAAATATTTTCGTGATTTTTTTAAATCCGAATTCATTTATGCATAAGCTGTTACCTCTTCTATCACACAATGCACGGCAGAATTTCATAAGCATAAATGATTAATTAATTAATATAAAGAATGCTAAAAAAATTTTTGCTGATCATGTTTCAATATATGCGGTGAAAAGATACTAATTTGATTTCAGTTACTATTGAAAACAGGAGATGGTTGTTTTGTTTCGATTTTCCCCTTGCATATCTGTATTTTCTCTTTGAGATAAGTTAATGGAGCCGGTTGTCAATGGCAAATTCGTCCAAAATACGATCTGCGGTTGATGTCTCACAGTTTTCGGCTGCTTGGCTGTCACTGAAGAGCACAAATTATATTAAGATCATTAATATTCTAAAGTTTTTCATTGTTATTCAATGCAATTTTTATCTTTTTTTTTTAACTGAAGCTGCATAAAATACTATTAACATATAAGTATTCATAAATGTATTTTAAAGTCTGCAGTTAACTATAAATTTGTTTTTATATATTTGGATAATATTTTCGCATACAAAATAAATCCTACTCATAGAAACTACCTAATTAATGATTGTTGATATTTTTTGGGTCCACATTCTATGCTTCCTAAATCTTGTCCAATAGGGATCCTATGAGAAATAATTGCAGACAAGATAATTCAAAATATTTCTCAGAAGTACACACAAAATGTTTAAAAACAAAATACCAAAGTTGGAATCGAGCTTCCTACTCCGTAACTTTACAAACAAAACCCAAAATAAACAACCTGAAAGCAAAGTACACTGCTCGCCATTCAAGTTGCAACACCAAGAGACGAGAGATATCCCTCTGTGAAATGTGGTTCCTGCAAAATCAGTAGTCTGGGGAGCCCGCCATTGTTGGAAATCATCGCAGCCACACGCCTCGGCAATGTTTCAAAGAGACTTTGGATGTGTTCTTGGGGTACAGCAGCCCAAGTAGCTTCCACACGTCTCCAAAGTTGATCTGGTGTGGCAGCTGGGTATATAATCTGGATCAATCGTTGAGAAAGCATGGACGACATGTTTTCTACAGTCGGTCGGAAAACTGTACGTGCACCAGTACCCTTTCGAATTCCTTTCTGTTTCCTCGTATAGTGTGAAATATAGCGAAAACAATTTCAAATTATGACAAACATGGAAAATCTCACAAGCACGCACTTTAAGACAGGCTGTCTTGTCAATCTCAAATCCGTTATCCGTCCATCTGACAAGGTTCGCCTTGTTAAGAAAAGTCATGTCATATGAAATTTAACGCGCGCGAAAACAATTTCAAATTTTCATTTATTTGGGAAATCTCACTAGCACGCACTGTTTTACGGGCATCCTGACAAGCTGAAATTCGTTGTCACTTGACCGGATTGACTTGCTCATAAAAGCTAAAGTAAGAAAATTGGATTTCTATTTCATTTTTCATGTTTTACATTTCATATTTTCTATTCCATTTATTGGGTTTATAAAGCGCCGTTCGAGCTTCATTTTCTCCGATGAATTAACGAAAGCTCAGACAGAAAAAGCACTATAAATATGAGATAAGGAGTCTTTAAAACAACTTGTTTCTTTGATGGCAAAGATTTACTTTTATGTGTCAAGTTCATGAAAATCCCAAGTAATTTTGCCTGGACCAAGAATGGTACTTGTGATCAGTTTCAAATCTGCTGTTGATCAGAGAGACTTAATATTATTAAAATTTTATATTTTTAGAAACATCAATCTCAATTTCATATAATAGCAAAAGTAAGTAGTGCAGTTATTCGAAATTCTTAATATAGAGTGATTTAATGTAGAAATAAAATTTTAATTTACGATAATTTTTTTGTATAAATTTGAGTTTATTTTATAAATATATTTTATTTAACTTAAAAGATTTTGAAGCAAGCAAAGTACAGGTTTCTTCGCTGTTTTAAAGTGAAAAGAGTTTTAAATTCCTTTATAGGTGTATAGTAATTGACTAATTCAGAAGTATTCTCAGGATATTTTACTCAGTACAATCCCTAGTTTTTCTATTGCAAATTTAAATTTAAGAAAAAACTAGAAGATTGATATTTAATTTCTCGCGTACAAGAATTTCCATTCTTTACAAATCTTGTCAAAATCTGTACGCAATATAAGTTTCCAGTAATACCAGCTTTATATTCTTTCACACATGAATGAATAATTTACAGTAATACCTATACCTTAGAACTCCATATAGGTATAGATTTTAGTGGATTATTGATTAACTTTAAAATTATTATTCAGTAGCAAAAACAACCTAATCATCTCATGTTCAGTAGGATAAAAACTTAAAATTTACGGTCCATCTTCAGGGATGAAGGCTGCCATGTTTACTAATTTGCGGTTTTTTTCTTCCTTTTAAAAAAAAAGCATTATATCTTTGATAACGTTGTCACATATTTCAAAGTCCCGATGTGGCATTGACAGACTAATAATGAGACAGAAACAATATAAATTATGGCAATGGAGCACAGATACTTACGTAAAAATAAAAAAACAGTATTTCACGAAAATTATATTAAATGCAAATAGGGCTCATTGAGACCTAGTGGTAGAACAGTGGTCTTCGAACAATAAGGTTATGGGTTCGATTTTATGCCCTGATGGAAAATGGGAGATGAATCTTGTGATTCTGTCTTCGGAGTGCATGTTTGTTGGCGTGGGTGCTTGAAAGTTTTTCGAGTTTCCTCCGTGACCTCACATGAATACGACCCATTACCTATGACAAGTCCTTTAAGAAGTCAATTTATAAATTGATATTAAATTACATTTCAATGGACTTGTTAAACGCGAATACAAAATACAAATCAAATATTTATGTAAAGAGAATTTTGTTTTCATTATAAATAAAGTAGTAGTTAGAAACTTGTTAGACTCTATGGGACCATATTGTTGTTGTTTGACCTGCATGTGCTTTGCTGACTAATAGAATTCAACTAATGCTGAATTGGGTTCTACTTGTCTGATTGAAGCAGCCGAGTGAGAGTCTTCGCAATTTAGAAGCAGGGACCAAGCAGAAGACTCCTCAATACTTGGCTTGCCACCTCCAGAGGTATCGTTTCACGTTGAGGACATTGCGACTACGACATTTTTAATGTGCACCAGACTCCAGTAACAAAATTAACGGATCTTTGTGTTGGTCTGGATTCGAGCTCACTACCTTCTGATTACAAGAACGAACATCCTAACCAACCAAGCCACTTCTATGCGATCACGTTAAGGATCAGCCATTAACTCGTAAAACGAGTGGTCGTAAAATAGAGGTTCGTGAAAACGAGCATCTACTGTATGAATGTTGAGCGTAACTCAGAAAGCGGGACAACAAAGGTTGAAACTAAATGCAACAGTAAAAGCAAGTTTTCAACATCTCATCTTGTTTGTTTTTTGTTGACTTACACGTGAGACCTTATTTTGAGTTCAAAACAACGTTTTGTACAAAGTTAGGTAAAAGATAAATATCAAAAATAGTTTTTAAAAAATGGAGTTATTTTCGCCAAATGAAACTTAGCAGAAAACCTGTGCACACGTTTTCCCTTATAAGCTAAGGTGTGACCTGCTACTCTCCAACGCAGTTACATAGATCTTCGCAATCAAATTTTGTTTTTGCGTAAACAAAGTTTACATTTTAAAAAATAGTTTTCAGTTTATTTTAATGCAATATAAAACATCATTTTAAGCATTTAACGGCTGAGCTTCAGCGGAGATTCTCGCTTTTTTTGGTTTCGGAGTAGCTAAGTGAATTTACCCTTTCATCAGAAAACGAATAAATTCACCTTCAATTCACCTGGAATCGAAAGCCGTTTTCAGAAAAGCTTCCAATTCGAAATGAGATGGGACGTATCGATTTAAGAAACAAACAAGTTTTAGATAAAATTTTTGGGCTACATAATATAATTTTATCTTTCTCTAATCAAATACGAAATAAATTTGAATTATTTCAGAAACAGTCGTTTAGAAATATAAACATTTCTAAAGTTTTAAAAAACTTTTTTTTTCTAATGACGGGGCACACTGATCACGTCACTCACAACAGATTCTCATTACCCGGTAGACAACTGAGAATCACCTCACACCACCAGAAACCCGTTTACATTCACCCATCGTCTCAGAAGGAAAGAGGACAGAGTTACAGAGAGAGTGAAAGGTAACATCCATGCCCGAACCGGGATTCGAACCTGGGACAAACAGCCCAGAAGTCAGGAACGCTTACCACTCAGCCATTGGCCGGCATTTTAAATAACTTTAAATAATATTTAAATATATTTTGAAGGTTTATAAAAGATAAGAAGAAAAAAACAATATACCATAACGTATATAATGGAAGGTCATATTCTAATTCGTATAATATATGAAAACATTTATAAAAACTAAAAAAGAATATATATATGTTACTATACCATTTAATATATTATAATTATATTCTCTTTTTATGGGCAAATCTACGTATCATGAAAAGAAAGAAAAGTGTAGTTCTTAGAAATTATTTTAAAAATTTGATAAAATGGAAACATGTGACTTAACGACGAAGAAAAAGTATTTAAAAATGTTTAACAATTAAAACATGGCAATGACCCAAATGAAACTAAGAATTAGCAAATCTTTTTTAATTAAACTAGAAACAATAAATAATGCATAGATAAATGCATTTTGATATTTTTTTGCTTAACATTGCAAAAAGTTTTGGATTTTCAGTCTGTACGGAAATGGATCTATTTGTGTAACTTTTTTACCTTTTATTTAGACAGTAACTCATATAAAAGGAATTTCTTTGTGATAATTTTTTTTCCAACATATCTTAGTATTTTTTTTAATAAAATTAATTTACTTTATAAATTTAACTCAATAAAATTAATTAACTGCACTTAGAATGTTTCATTGAATTTGTATAAAAATCATTGTTTCGCAGCAAATAGACAACCTTACATCTAAAACATAAATTTCATAATTTAAATAAAATTATTTTTTAGTATATAAATTAATAACAACTTTCTTACATTTTGATATAGAATACATTTTAATAAGATTTTAAAAAACCCTAGAAACTAAATTGTAAATATCACTAGAATATGTAAAATTCATTTTCAAAAGGGTTTTTTCTTAGAGATATGGAATTTATAGCATAATTTTAAATAATGTAACTATATTTATTGAAAGAAAATTTTAAAAAATCTGAATATAAAATGTCTACAACTTTTCGTGGGACACACTTGCAGACATTATCACGTGAAATGTCATATTTAAAAATCATTTAAATCGCAATAAACGAAGTACAAAAAAATTAAAAATTATTGTTAAAATCTAATTCATTTTTATAAATGATAACTGTAATTAATTTATTTAATTCTGTTACATGTTTTAAAACTTTCGTTTATAAGCAAATATTCAACTTAAAATATACGGTTTTCGGATAGTACTAGTTTTCTAAATCATAATAATTTTATTCATTTGACACAACAAATTATCGTATGAGTCAAAATGCTCTGCATCAGGTATTAAGTGTTAAATGATAAACCCTTTTGAAATGAAAACCTTAAGATTTATATAAACTAAAATAAAAGTACGCTTTTAAAAATTAATTGCAAATGAAAATGATAGCTTAGCCATTAATGAAAAACTATCATTTTCATTTGCAATTAAATCAAGAAAAGTTGCAAGAATAAGTAAAATCATCTTTAATTAACGATTTAAAAAAAAATCTTTTTAAAAAAGTAATATTCTACCGCTAGAATCAGAAATTATACTGGAAAAACTGTTAAGAATTACACATTTTGGGTTAGAAAATAATATTTAATTTAAAAAATTGAATACAACTGTCCATATAAATAAACAAAGTTAGCTCAATTTGTATATAATACATTACTTTCTTTTTTTGTAAAACAATACGTTGAAAAACGTTTCTTTTAAAACATTTCAAATGATGTGAAACTATTAAATTAATATTTACATTGTATGGCAAAATAATAAATAAAATAACTAAAAGTATTATAAACACTCATACTTTCCTAGATAAGAATACACATGTTTAACTTTTCGACTCTTGAAGATACAAGTCACTTATTCTTTAATTTTTATTTTATTTAAAATAAGTATGATATTATAGATATTTTAAAATCGTAGCATAGAAATTAAAAAAAAAATGAATGCATTTTTTTATTCGTTATTTTTTTTACGTAAATTTCTTTATTATCAAAATACTATGATTTAAAATTGAAATGATTATCATTAATCTATCAGTATCAGATTTATATAACTTATTTATAATATCATATAAATCATATCAGATATTATATTGAGAGAAAAAGATTCGATTCCAATTAGATTGCAATAAGTACATTTTTAGAAATTAATTTTTAAAAATTAGTTGAATTTTAGGTAGTAAATGAGAAGAAATTCGCTCCGTTTCATTTCATTTTTACTTGACATTTTGAGAATGTATTAGAGATAGCATGAAGATTATTTTATTTAAAATAGCTATATAAGTTTAAAATTTATGACGAAGTTTTGGTAAACACATCTCATATGAATTAAGTTTTTTGAAGCTTAAAGAAATCACTAACTAATTGAATAAAGGTTTCATATACTTTGAAATGTGTAAGTAAATATTAACATTTATAAAATTTTCAGAATTTAGTAAATTATATGCATGAAAACTAAGAGAAAAAGAATTCCAATAATTTAGCAGTGAATTAACATTAGAAAATAATATGAACGGTTTTGTACTATAATTTTAATATTTCAGAAATTTACATGTTGATCTTTTCTTTTTGTTCCACAATGGTGCTAATATTGGTCTAAGATCTTTTTAAAAGATAATGCTTTCGCTAGCTTACGTATTATAAAATTTTTTTTTTATGAAAAAAATGTAGAACTAATTTTTTAAACAAATACAGAAATTGGTAGAAATCTATTATTTCGGAAAATATTTTCACCTCAATTCTACAATTTTCAAAAAATAATAAAACTAGCTACATATTTTCAGGAAACATGATTTTATTAATAATCAATCCGTGACACCTTGTTCAAGAATTCAGATGGGTAATAAAACTAGCTCTTTATTTTCAGATAAAAAATTCATGTGAATATAGAAATTTTGACGCTTATATGCATTAACTCTTTGAGTACTGAATTATTTGAAGATTTTTATGCCCTTGGGACGAGTTTAATTTTTCGCTTTATCGCCGCCGGGTCTAGAGAACATCAACGCCTGCTTGTAAATTCAAATGAAAAAAAAATATTTAAATTTCTGATGATTTAAGGAATTGCTGAGAATGATCCAAAATGAGAAATAAATAAAATAGGCGAAAAGACAACTAATTGAAATGTCTAAAAATACTAAACATAATTTTAACTATTTGAGAAAATAAAGATTAAAACTTTTACTGTTTTCAATACACAGAAGCAATACATTTAATTGAAACTTGAAGAATGATTAAAATAGTTTAATTGTGAATATCAAAATTTTTTTATTTTGAATATCATTAACTTAATTATCCACGAAAAATACGCAATGATTCTTTTTCTATCAAAAATCTGCAGTAAGATTGAATGGAAATATATGTGTATTTTAATTACTCAATGCTCGTAAAGTAACTATAACTAACTAGAAAACTATAAGTAACTAATTAGAAATGTTCACTACACTTATAAGTAAAAATCTATTTATTTAGTAAAAAATTTACATATTAAAAGTTAGATAATAATAAAGACAGAACTTACCAAGAGCAAATACAGTGTAGAGGAAAAATTAAACACAAACTCTAAAAAGCACAAATATATATTACAAATTGCAAAACAAACTAAAATTTAAAATGAAACTAATACAAAATTTATTAAGGAGAATGAGAAAAGTGTTGTAAAAAGCACTGCTGGCGACAAAGTCAAACAAGCAACTGAAGCTAAGAGTTCTGTATGACAATGGCTCAGCAGACTTCAGCAGATGTTGGAGATCAAAGTTCAAGCGGCTTTTTCCAGTGAAACTGAAATTTAATTAGTATGAATGTATTGTTTTTCAAACACATTTAAAATACACGACCAACTATTGCAGATGTTTTTATGAATTCTTATTCAAAAGCTCAATGTGTTTTCGTTTATTAAAATTAAATATCATGGTTCACTAAATAGAGGATATTCTTTACTGATTTATTTTCATTAAAAATAAAATAATATTTTACAGCTGCAGCACTGTTTTCTTAAAGTTATTTGACTATGAGTGAGATTTAGTTTTTTAATCTTCGCTTCATTAAGCTAAATAATAGCTGAATAATCCTTTATCTTACTCACATTAATCATCAATCTTAATAGGGTGTACGCTAAAATCACATTGAAATCATGTATTCCTACCATATTTGGTTTCTAATTTCGAAAATTATAGTTGAATTAGGATTCATGAGCAAAATATGACAATCAACCATCTCTATAGTTTTCCATTCTTTTATTGTTTAGTTAGAAATTAGTTGAAAAAATGCACATATAAAGTGATTAGCAAATCTATTTTAGAAAACAATTTTCATTATAATAAACACATACTTTTGTTCAAATATTGATTTTTCTGGTTTATTTTGCTACAATTTGTGAAAAGAACGTTCTCTACACTGTAATTTTCCTAATCGTTCTTTTGTTCCTATTAAGAATTTTTTACCTTTCTAACTACACAGTTTTTAATGAAAGTTTTTTGTAGATAGTCAGCGATCCGGGAAGAAAAATGCCCTTAAAATTATTGAAAAATAGGCAATGCATGACTATTTATCTTTGTTATACGGGTAAGAAACTAATCTTTAACCTCCAAATGGTATTATTCTGCACTTTGACTTCGCTAAGAGAAATATTTCACAGTTTTAACTTGTTTCCGAATATTGACAACACATTTAAAATATATATTACGTAATTAAAGTGGTAAAAAAGATATGAAAAATATAGCCAAAAAATAATAAAAATGAAAGATAGCCAAAATTATGTTTAGTCAAGTGTAAAACAAACTTCATAATTTTAGGTTTACTCGAAACTTTTGTGGCCCTCAGTAAATTCAAACAATGGCAGCTGAATAATAGCTAGAAGAACGGTCTCTGAGTAGTAAAATATTTCTTAACAAGATTATGATTAGTTGAAAGATGTAAAATAAAAACATGCAATTTTCTTATTATACTTTAGAACAGGTTATTATATAAACTGGTCAATGAACGCAATAACAGTAATCACTAAACGTGATTATAAAAAGCACTTTTTGAAATTTTGAGAAATATACGAAAACATATTTTATCTTAAGAATATCTTTAAATAAATTAATTTATTAATTAAATGAATTTATTAACAACGAATTAAATAATTAAATTAATTTATAACAACGAGATTAAAATTTTCTGAATAGCCACATATAATAGAATAGCAAATGAAGTCTCATGATAGATATTAGTAATAAAATAGCAATTTCATTGGCTAATAGAATAGCTTATTTCATTGGCACAAATAAAATTTTATTTATATAATATTTTACCCTTTAAAAAGTGTGAAAGAGTACACATTATGTTTGGTACACACACACATCAAAAAATTATCAGTCCCTTTTCTTTGAAAATATAACGTGAGCTTAATGAAACCAGTGAAAAAAAATAAACAAGCATTTAATTAAAAATGCAAATAATTTTTTAAAATCTTACAGTATCTGTGATTGTGTTTTTCTATACATTTTTTTACTGGTATATATACTGTTCTAAATTCCATTAGTGTGAATAAATATTTTTTTATTTTATTTATATTTTAATATCATTTTGAAAAATTAATTTTTCACCATCTATTTGGAAAACTGACAAAATATGATATGCATTTTTGCATAAAACGACCTCAACAGATTTGGTGCTGCAAAATGTTTTAGGTTTTTCTCCTTTCCAATGTGGAATATGAGAAACTATGTTATGCAGATCTATTTACAAATATTCCCAAATATATGTCAATATTTTATTCAATATTATACTTGAATTATTGGGTTAGTGGGACATAGTAACAATTCAGCATATACTTCTATAATAATAAAAGCAAGTGTAATGTGTCTGTCCGTTTGTCTGACCGAGCTCTCCAGCCAAATCTATCGCACACAGGGACCTGGAATTTTTTACACGGAAGCACAAGGGGGCTGGCCACCAGACCTCGAAGCCCGATTTTCGATTTTTGAATTAGAAAAATTTAAAAAAAAATTATTTATAAAACTTCTTCTCCAGATCGCTGCTCGCCAATAGCTGATTCCGGGGTTATAGATAGATAATAAAAGCAAGTGTAATGTGTCTGTCTGTCTGTCCATTTGAAATTTGTTCGTTACCAATGTCAAATTATGGTAAAACTATACTTTAAGGTGGCCCCTTGGCAAACATGGCGATTTTTGTTTGGTTATCGTTTTTATTGGCGATTTTTGTTGGCACAGACAATGAATTCCCCTGTTGCTATCGGAATATGATTGGGGTTTGCCCGGCTTGGCGATCAATCGCGATTACAACTTTGCGAGAATCAAAGAGGCACCATAAAGTATATTCCTAATTTGAATGTTGTTAGCTTGGTTGTTTAAAAATGCCGCCATTTCCCCTATTTTTACATGATTGTTATTAACTGGAAAAAAAGAAATAAAAGTTTCATTCATTTAATGTCGCTGAATTCGGATAACTATTCCCTTTTTGACTAAAAATTTAGTCAAAGGCAACCTCTATGATTATAATGATTTCTTTTACTGAAATTCGGAAAGTTTTCATCATTCGCACTGACAATATGAAATAACTTTAATTTGAATCGAAGTTGATCTATAACGTAGTAAGTTTCATTGAATATAAATTAATGTTTTGATTGCTATCAATATTAAATCCGACATCAATTTTGAAACATGGAATATTATTGCATTAGTCTGCAATAATATAAACATGTAAGAAGTACAACAGCGGTAAGTTATGATAGGAACCATTTTCCTATTAACTGAGAAACTAGCGCCCTCTATTCCAAACTTTACAGAAATTTCTAGACGTTTCCAGAAGTAAAAATTGTTACAGTTATTTAAAACTGTAAAGGCTGGTTTGAACATCCACGTGAGAAGGTGCTACGTGGATATGATACGCGAGTGAAGTGAGACAATTTGCAGAATTTCACATTCTAATTTTGATTTGATAAGCTGCGTTACTGCATAGTTTACTTAAAGCAAAAAATTCATCACATATTTTCATTTGAGTATTTAATTCCCGTGGGAGAAGAAATGGATCCTAAAAAGCCTGAAGAAAAACCTGGTGAGAAAAAACCCGGACAGCCTGATGATAAAGGAGGAAAACCAGGAGAAAAGAAACCTGGGGAAGAAAAAACTCCACCTACAAAGTAGAGGATCAGCTTTTATGGAAGAATAAAAAAAAAAAATGAAGCCAAAATTATGAGTGAGTGATAAAATGTTATTATATATATTTTAGAGAATAACTTATAATAATCAAGATGAAATCTTAATTTTGCATTTTAAAATTTGGACTTTACTTACCCTTATAATTTTTTCCGCCTTTAATAATTTCGGTTAATTCCCAGTGAACGGTACGCTCCTTATACGGTACGCATATATACAACGGTAATCATATATACAATTATAATTAATTGTATATAATAATGTATAAAATTATATTATTTGTATAAAATAATATAATTTTATATTATATAATGATATTAATTGTATATTCTATAATTATATTAATTGTATAAAAATAGCGTACCGTACACTGGGATACAGCCAATAATTTCTTTTTATCCCTTTTAAGTTATAAGTATGATGCTTTTTGTTTTTCGTGTTTGGAATTTTATATTGTTAAACTGGCTGATTGTGTATGTGTGTATTATAAAATTAATTCCATATTCTTTTGTTGGTTAAATTGCACTTTAGTTCCCCTACTTCACCAACTCGCGAATTTGATGCGCTTTTTCACTCATGCTCATTAATTATCCTTTTGTTTTAGTCTTTTCATTGGTCGCTAATTAAGTTTCACTTTGAAATAGTTGTAGAATTTTCGCCATGGCATCGGCGATTTTGAAAACGCGCCAAGTAGGAGACCTAAAGCACATTTTAACCTAAGATTCAAAACACTGATGACAATTTTTCGACATAATGCAAATAAATATCTAGATCCGTTGTAGAAAAAGTCCTTAATAGGTGAAAATGCGCTTTAGGTCTTGGCATGAATAATTTTAGTTGGTTATAAATTTTGTCATTCTTGGTAATCCTACTTTGATACACTAGATACGATAAACGTAACGATTTCTAGAATTCTTATTTTGCCATTTCGTTCTGCCTGGACGCTTTTTTTTTCCCGTTTGTCACCAAAGGTATGGGACCTTTGGTGACAAATTGAATCCTGTCTCCTAGGATTGTACCATTAATTTAATTCATTTAATCTATAATAATAAAAGCAAGTGTAATGTGTCTGCCTGTCTGTCCATTTGTCTGACCGAGCTCTCCAGCCAAATCTATCGCACGCAGGGACCTGGAATTTTTTACACGGAAGCACAAAGGGACTGGCCACCAGACCTCGAAGCCCGATTTTCAAATTTTGAATTAGAAAAATTTTAAAAAAATTATTTATAAAACTTCTTCTCGAGATCGCTGCTCGCCGATAGCTGATTCCGGGGTTGTACCAGCTCCTTTTGAGAAACAATTCTGGCGACCATCTTTTGGAAAATTTTCCGTTTAAAATATTTAGGATATATTGTTTCTTTTTATCAACGGGGAATGTTGTGTGGGGGGGGGGAAGAGAGAGAGACAGTCTACATGTCCTACACTTCTATTCCTGCGCTATTCACCTATCTGCATTTTCTAAATGCACGGGCAACGCCGGGCGGGTACAGCTAGTCTTTGATAAATACAAGTATCAATAATTTTTTATGAAAATTTATCAGTAATTTCCCACCTATTACATTTGAATATATTCAGAGTTGTTGTATTCATCTTTAATATTTAGGTTATATACCTTTTATACATAAAAAACATTTGTCAGGTAAACATAGGGAAAAAAAAGTATTTAATAATCAATTTATAAAAAAAACTCCAACTTTTCTTTTTCTTCATAATACGAACATATTGATAAGTATCCATAATATAAATTTTAAAGAGTTTTCCTACATTTTTCAAGTTTTCGTCATTATTAATATTATTTCAAGGCCTCTCTGCAAAATTTGTCTAACCATCCTTAAATGTGCATATATTATAGTTTTTGTGAAAATTTGAGAATGATTGGTCCATGTTGTTAATTCATACAGAACTTGTGTTTTGTTTATTAAATTATGACTGTATACATATTATTATTTATCTTAGAAAAACCAGAATTTAAGAAGGGTTTGAAAGATATAGAAACATCTGAAGGAGAAGATACAAAGTTGAGTGTCAAAATTGAAGGGTCATCAAAACCTACTATAAAATGGTATGTACAATAAATATTCTCACTTTTAACAGCATATTTTGCTTCCCAAAATAATTTATTTTGGTATAAAAATACAAAAATGATTTTTCTATGATCATTTCTATATCTTTAATTTTTTTGAAAAGTATATTTAAAATAAATTATTTATTTAAAATGTAGAAACAATTACTGTATGAATTATTTCTGAAAACTTTTCGAAAATTATGAAAAAACTCAAACATTCAACGAAGTTATCTTTTTGTAAAAGTATGCATTTGTTAGAATTGTCTACACAGATGCTTAATACATTTCGAAAATCATCAAAATAATAATTGATAATTACTTCTCAATTATTATTTGAACAATTATCAAAGTTTTTTCACAAATGATAATTGACAAATTTAGCATATCATTTGATTGATTGAATTTTAAAAATGATATTGGATAATTAATTTAAAAATTTGATTTAAAATTAAGTATTTTAAAGTTATTCATTTAGTATTTTCTGGAAATTATACTTTTTGCTTCATGTTCCAATGTAATAATTTAAGTGATGTAACATCGGTTTTTAATTTGTTACATTTATAATATTGAATTTCTTTTATCATAAGTGGATATGCGAAATTGTCAAGTTAAATTATGTAAGAAAATGTAAACAAAATTTTTACTAACTTTAGAATAAGTTATTCATTTAGCATTTTCTGAAAATTATATTTTTTACCTCATGTTCCAATGTAATAATTTAAGTGATGTAACATCGTTTTTTAGTTTGTTACATTTATAATATTTAATTTCTTTTATCTTAAGTGGATATATAAAATAGTCAAGTTAAATTATGTAAGAAAATATAAACAAAATTTTAACTAACTTTAGAATAAGAAATGGCAACAAAACTTACTGTTAATAGTTAAAAACGATGATATGATGAATTCATAAAAATCTAAATGTCAGTTCAATGAATTTTCTAGAAAAATTGTTTTTATGCAATGTGAAAGGTTATTCCTATCATATTGAAAATATATATAATTGTAGCAATTAGTAATATCGTGAATAAATAATTGTAATATAAGATTACTAATCTAAACTAAACTGAACTTAGTTATACGACTGCTCATTGGGTGGGGGGAGGGAAGTTCTAAAGTGCCCATATTTATTTTTCTGATTGAAGGTTTTTGGGTATAGAGGTATTTCACATAGGTGGTGAACCTATGTGAAACTTTGAATGTTATGTTTCCAAGCATGCTTTATACTCTGTTTTATCAACCCACTGCAAGTATAAAGGACTGGGTTGACTTTTCACAGCCCAAGAATAGAACCTCAGACCTGTGAGTTGGAAACACGAAATGCTACCACTAATATAAGATTACTTCTTTAGTCTTTTTATGATAATTATGATATATTAATGCTTTTTCCATAGAAATTTTCTTTATAAACGTACCATCATTATACTATAGACTCTCGTTTTTATGAACATCTAACTTAAGTACAGTCATTGTTTTACAAAGTAATAGCTGCTTCCTAATACAGTTTCATAGACACTATGATAATTTATATTTCCAATTATGAACTGAAATTTTTTAAAAATCGCTTTTCTATAAATTTATTTTCATGATTCCTTTACTTGTATCTAAATTTTTCAATTTTATTTTATGTTTGTTAAAATTAGATAGACCTTATGGAGAATCGTAAAACTTTTTGAATTGTCAACGGTTTACTGCTTCAAGTTCAAATATAAAGTACTTTTCTTAAACAATTCACTTGTGCTGTACCAAAAAATATGATATTAGCTCATTTTGGAATGCCAACTTTATTAAAGAAATTACTGTAATTGAAGAAAGCCTCGAACATTTACCTAAAGACTTCAGTGAAGATGAGTTACTGATCCATAAACTTTGATGGAGAAATGCACTATTGCTTAAAATTTCATTTCGACATTTTACATGTAATTTCAGATGCAGTTTGTATGAAAGAAGTACTAGATGAATAAATGATTGAGAATATAATGAATAACAAAAATGGTATATCGTAAGAAGAAGATAAATAACTAGGAAGATTGTGGTAAATATTTTAATAAAACCAAATGAAAGTCCTTTTCTGCGTCAAAAAAAAAAGTGAAAATGTGTTTTTAAAAAGGCAAATTTGAAACAGAAAAAATAACCGAGTTGACTAAATTTTCATACATAAAATGAAAATAAAAATTGTTTTTAAGTGTAAATTTCATTTTGCTTTTTTCTCTTATGTAGTGCATATTAAACTTCTCTAATTTTTCTTTATATATAAAGATAGAACAGTTTGGTAAAAAAAAAAAAGTCTAGATCTAACATTTTTCTTTACTTTTCTATTTAAAGAACTTTTGATTTTAAGAACTATTTTACTGGCTCCTGTGAATTCATAAAAAGCATCAACTGAATTTATCAACTTTTGATCTTTTACTTCATAATTCTTTCGTATGTTATGAAAAAAAAAATTGCTTTAATTACTCAAATTGAAAGCATTTTCACCAAAATTTTCTTATAGGGCGAAAGATGGAAAAGATTACTTAACTGATGACAAACATGTGGAGATCAAAGAAGAATCAGAAAATTCTTCTAGTGTTGTTATTCGTAAGACAATGACTGAAGATTCTGGTTCTTATTCTTGTACCATTTCCAATTCTGAAAAATCAGAAACCACAACAAGCAAAGTTATTGTTAAAGGCGAGTTAAATTATTTTACATTTGTTAAGGCGAGTTAAATTATTTTACATTGTTGTATTGTTTTGTTTGTGTAATATAGCACTTTCTGTAAAAGATCTGCATATTTTAATCTTTGGTCTGAACTTATAAAATCCTTAAAAGCCAATTTATATTTGCCCTAAAGTTTTCATTTTGTTCTAATATCTCTCATTTATATATATGTTTTCCTTCCATTTATCGATTCTAAGTATCTAATTGTTAAATCAATTGTATGATTTGGTTTTTAAGTCTAGATTCTAATTAATTTTTTAATTATGAAATAAATATTTTGTATTTATATTTTTGTGTATTTAAAAATTAATTAAAAAATTATGCTAATCTGGTGAAAACGCTGTTATTTAAATTATATATTTCCAAATTCTTTTGACTATCTTTAAAAGGGCCAGAAAATTAATAAA
>JAPDSC010073518.1:63872-97869 GCA_026290005.1 Latrodectus geometricus | reverse complement strand
ACTTCAAAATCCCAATTATTTAAGAGAAGTATGCGGAAACCATTTGCTTTTCCTTTTGATAGGAATAACATTTTTTAAGCATCGTTTGTATTGGACCTCATCATTATTCCAAATTCGTATGAGCGCTTAATGAAACAAAATTTTTCTGATTTTGTAATCAGTGAAAATTCTGCGGTTTCTCGCTCTACGTCGATCACAACAGGACAAACAATAGAACTATGGTCTTCCAGGTGGTGGTGTCTATGCTTCGATAAGCCTAACGTGGCGGAAAGATGAACGATAAAAATCATTAAGGCGGAGGGGAGGGCTGGAAGAAAGGAGGAAGGGGGTTTCCCCGTCTCGTTGAATCTCAGAAAGGATTTCACGTTTCCTCTTGTGTGCAAGAACACACTGACCGATCGTCTGAGTGACTTTTTGACAGATTATATCGTTTTCTGAAGAGGGGGGAGGGGTGAATTTCGACTGGATTTAAAAGTGTTGGATGACTGGATCTATGAACCAGGTTATTACGCATCGGAAACTCTTCCATGGCGTGCTGAAATCGGTTTCGGTATCCATGAGCTCATTATTTATGACATAGCGTGGGGATTCTAGTAGAAGAAATATGTTTGGTCATAGAACAGTAGCAATGCCATTTCATCACATTGATTTTTTTTTCTTTAATTCTGAAAATTGATTATAATCCATAATCGTAGATGATATATATGAAGTGTGGTAAAATAGCCCACTTCTACACGGGAAAGTGTTCCATTAAATGAATATAGTGATATTTTTTGATATCTGCTCTTGGCAGTTTATAAATTTTGGTATTTGTTTATTTTTACGGGCCCCTTTTTTGGAAGGTCTTCAAATTCATCACTTAGTTAACTTTCATCTGAAAAATGTTAATGGTTTGAAAGCAATTAGATTTGACAATTCGGAATATGCGAAAATACCTCCTTTTACAAATTTATAGTTATCAGTTCCTCCTCAATTTCTGTGAGTTAAGTTGGTTGGCGACGGTTTGTATTTTTTGGTGATTTTCGTGGGACGTAACAAGTATCAAATTATGACATTTTTTTTAAAGTTGGATTTGGACAATAAACTACTTTGCGAATAATTCTATATCATATTGATTCTCTCGGAAGTTTTTTAAAAGATTAAATTTTTTGATATCCTAAATGGATGAATAACTTTTAAAATTTAAATATTTTCTTCTTGGGATGTTTTTGCATGACGAATGAATATCCTCAGGCGTATTCAATGTTAGAAACGAATTTTTAAATTCATAGATAAAATTATTATTCAGTACTAAATCTAAAGATAAAATATTGAGTCACACTTTAATAAATGTTACTCCAGACAACAAAATTTAATTAAAATTTCCAAATTTATTTTGAAGCGAATAAAAAATGCGACTGCCTGTCTTAAAAATCTTTTTTCATGAATTTAATTATACCGGTCTTTCAGAATCAACAAACAACCCTAATAACTACAAGGCTAATTAATCAAAATTATATTCAGTTTTTAATTCAGTGATATTAACCAAAACTATTTTGCTGGATAGAATAAAAGAGATTAATTGACTTTTGTTTTGTTAATTGAATAATTCCTTCTTTCAGGATATTTACGCTTTTCTTTTACGCTTACTAATAACAGCTCCCATTGACGGTTGTTGCTATTTTGATCTTAGAAATTTTGAAAAACGTGACTCGAAATCATAAAAGTAAAATAATATAAAAAATTGAATTAGTTAATTAAGATCTCAAACCAATTAAATAACAATTTAAATGCATACTTTTTACATGTAAAATAAAGATTTTTATCATTATTTTATTTTTAGTGATAAAGATTTTTCCAATTAATACAACATGTTTATCTACTCAAATGTATATTTCTTTATCAATTTGAACCCTGTATAATAGCAACGATTGTTGATTGTGTACACTATATTTCTAACAATCATGTAAAAATTTCTCCTCCCCAAAAGTTTTTCCTTAAAATTTTCAGTACTCTTCAATTTCATTGGTGTAAATTTAACCTTACGATATTTTTTGGTGATGATAAACGGAATAGGGATAAGGAAAATAGCAATTGCCATAAGTAACTCATACTTTGTAGACATAAACATTTTGACATCATATAAATGTTTGTGAAAGATAAAACGCTTAAAAATGTTAAAAAAAATATTTTCAGTTAATGATAATTAGTGTGTGCAATTAATAATATCTTTTGATTATTTCATTGTCTGGATTAGCGAGGAAGAAGAATAACGAATTTTTATCTAAGTCTTTATTATTAATTTGTAGCTCTAATGCAAAGTTACCCGCATTATCCATTCCATCATAAAAAATATGTCATAAAATAATGTTATTTAGAGCTAAATGTTTCAGCTCAATGTGATCTATTTTACATTTTATATACTTTTTATTATATTTAAGTTCATATTATATATTTTTGATTAAACGTTTACATACGGGTATCCTTTTTATTTTTTTGTTATTTTTTTGACAGCAAGAAAGGGTTCAAGATGTGAGTAATAAAATGGCTGCTATACAACAACTAAACTAAGATAAGAGTTAAGTGGTTACCAGAAATTATATTTTATTTTAATAATTATCGCCATATTTTTCGCCAAAGCAAGGGGTACCGTTTCTAATCTAACTTTATGTAAGTTTTATGATTTGAAAATTGAAGTATGAAACAAAGTTTTTATCCGTTTGTTTCGATGAATATATAAGTTAATTATATATAATCTGTTTCTTTCCTCTTATTATGAAGAAAAAATGATAAAAATGTAATCAAATGAATCATTCATCATACTTCCGATTCTTAGATGGGTACGATTATAAAAAATGTAACATGAATTTAAAACTTATTATTAGTATAATAAGTTAATATAAAAGTAGCACTAAATATAAAAGAATATAAATTGTGAGTTTATGAAATTGTTAAAGTTGTGCGGTTGCAAAATTGGAACATTTGGTTGTAAATCGCGACGTTTGGTGACATATTTTATAGCTGAAATGGTAGATGGAAAAATAAAGAATCTTAAGTAATAGCTTAAAAAGTTTACATAATGTTATACATTTCTTCATATGTAAATTTACATGTAAAGTCTTATTTATAATATGTCTAGGTATAAGAGACTTGATGGAAAGCTGATAAAAAACTGAAATTTCTTTTATATTGGGAGTAGTGTCATCTCAAGTCTGTACCTCGTCATTTGACCGTGGTACAAAATTATGTTGTTGATTATGTTTAGCAACTGCGAATCACAAGTCGAAGTCACTTGTCAGAAATCACCAGCCGTAAGTGTAACGTAATGATAATGAAATCTAAAATTTTTTTTTTCAATTTCATTATAGCATTGTAGGATTAATTATTTAATAAAATTTTCACTTACTCTGTATTTAAGTACTTTTTACGTTAAGTTTAAAACTAATAATATGGTGCTAAACTGTGACATATTTAAGGCGATGCAATTTAAATTTCATTTTGAAAAGTTTCTTCAGTCAACATTTAAAAATTTATTATTAAATTCCTTTAAAATAAAATTTTGAATTTAATGCTAACAAATATATAAATTACTTCATGCTTTTAATATTAGCTTGGGGAAAAAGTTATCCATTGTTTTTTCGGTAGACGTCTGTAGTGATCGCTATCTCGTGAGGTATCTATCAAACAATTTCAAATTTATGCTCATTGGAAAGGTGACATTTGACACTAAAATATTCTCTTGCGGTTTTTTGTTTGATTAATTCAGTTATGAGTACAAGGTTTTAAGAATGGAAGACAACAAACAGAAAATTCGATACATTTTAGTTTTTCTTTTATAATGGCGAAAATGTTAACCAGGTGGCTAAAATTGTAAAAAGTGTTTATCGTCCTATATATGACTGTAACAACCAGGTACGCACAATTTTGGTTTCGCCGATTCCGTTTGGGTATTTGGATGCTAAAGATGCACCTCGCATGGATAAAACATCGTCGATAATGTCTATAAAATATCAAAAATTATCAAACTTGACAGCATGTCAGCAGTCGTAGCTTCGCACAAGACCTAAAAATCTACATGAAAACTGTTTTAAACCTTTTTACAAAGCGAATCTGAAAGAAGTTACAAAAAGTTCACGTAAAAATAATGGATTTCTTTTTCCCCAACGTAATATTTATTTAAAACTAACTCGATATCTAAAATAAGGCTAATTATTTTGTTAAATAATTGATATAAATTTAGATCTTCATAAAAAATGTTTTATTTTTATTTTTTGCAATAGCTTGATAGTATATTAAGGACATAGAATAACTGTCTTTTACTTAAATAGAATTGAGTTGTATAGAAAGTATTAAAATATTTTAATATTTTAAGCATTATAAGAGAGATATATATTAAGGTGCTAAAATTAATTCGGATTAATGAATATTAAATTGCTTTAGAATATACATTTGCTACAACAATTAATAACAGAATTTATATTTCTTTTAAAGAAGATTACACAGAACTTTGTTTTAGATAAAGAATCTATATATAAAAGATATTTGGAAGAAATTTTAATGATTCATTTTTTGTTCTGCATTTAATTAGTGTACGCTTAAGATATAAATAATAAATAAGCTGAATATTCTATTTTTATAACCTATAGTATTGTAACACATTTCTTTTAGATTGATGACTGTTATGAATACTTTTCGCAAATGAGAGTTTTATTAACGTTTATTAAATGCATTCATTAACTAATTGCATTCAAAGTTCCTAATTAATGTCATTCTTTAAGTATTCAACATTTGAATATGCTAATTAAATAAATAAGCTATTTTCATCTTCTGTGGTTATATTTTCACATGTATATCATTAGTTGCTTCCTTTAAAAACAAAACAAAAAAAAATATAAAACAAAACTTTTTATTTAGTTTTATAGACAATAAATAATAAAAATGAGGAATTTTAAAAAATAATATTTTATTTAGCTATTAAATTTAGATTTATTTGTTCTATTGTAATATTGCATGTTATACTGAAGTTTTACGAAAGACATTTGAATTAAAAAGTTATTTTTAGAAATTGCAAATTCAAGACAAAAAATATTTAATCTCATATACTTTATATTGTAATTAAAATGTTTACAAAATCAGCTTAAATAAGTAAGTTTAAAATAAATTAGTTATTGTTACTTTTATTATGAATGCATTTTTAAGTTAAATTTTAAGTTTAATTCATACAAAACTAAAAAAATGTATATTAATGTTTATTTTCAAAAATCTGATTAAAAATTATAATAATTTATATTTTAAAATTGTTTTATTTGATTTGATAAATATTTAATTAAATAAAATGCTTATATTATTTTAAAATTCGCACGAAGTTATTTGTACTCGATAAGAAATTAATACTGTGCAATAATTTCTAAGAATTTTGTTGAACATATTATGAAAAAACGTGTCATTAAAAATATATACAAAAATTAGAAAAAAATTGAATAAGGAAAGTTGTTAGAATGTTTATTTTCATCCTTATAAAGCATTAATATGCAATATATGAATTTTCCCAGTATAAAAATTTTCTTATTTATAACATGTAAAAATTATTGTTTCTTTAGTAGTAAATAAATTTTACTACGGCTTTGTTTGCTGTGTTAAATATATTATTTATTTTCCTCATTAAAATTTTAGTTTTTATTTTAAATTTAGCAAGGTATATATGATAAATTGTTAACAAAGATCTGAGTTTTATATAAAGCTGTCATATATTTATAAATTAGAGAAATTTATGTGTTTCAAATACTAAATTTTAATATATTGATGAAAATATGCTTTCTAAAAATCTATCAAATTGGTAAGTTTACATATAATATAATATAGATAATCAAAATTACAATTTGTTGAATTAAATTTTTATGTTAAGTAAAAAAAAAGTGAAAAGGCAGTTGAAAGATTTTAATAAATTAATAATAAGTCCCTTAGAAGTAAATAAAACTTAAAGTCATTTTTAACACATTTTCAAGAAAGCTAGCAATATTATAGTATTGCATAAGTTCATTATGTTTATATCAGTTTTAATGTGCTGTAAAATTCATTATAACAATATAGTACTCATTATATTGTAGTACAAAAATACCTTTTACGTTGATATTATAATATTCCAAACAATTTTATATTTCATTCATCAAAATATTTTTTGCTATTTTAATTATTTTATATTATTTTCTAATTTTATTTTTTAGATCTTTTTTAGCGATAATTTTTCGTAATTAAGAACTTGTTATCAATGCAATAAATCTAAATTTTGTTTTTTGAAGTTTATATTCTTATGAGTTTTTAACTAAATTTTTAATAATTATTTCAAACAAGAATGATTTTAACATTTTTTATTTATATTTAATTATGATCTTTTACATATTTAATCTATTTTAACTATGTATGCAAAATAAGATCAGAATAATTAATTATAATCAAAGGAAAGTAAAATTATTTATTCAAGATTTTGGCTGCAATATTTAAATTTCATGTATTTGTCTTAAAGAACATTTAAAAATACAATTTTGTTTGGAAATTAGTATTTAATAAAAGCCATAATCCGTAGTGTGTTTCTAATAATTGAAAAATGAAACACATTAGGAATTCTACTTTTTAAGGAACACCTTCAACCAAAACAATTTCACTCTTAGCGAAGAATACAAAAGCCAGCCCACGATTATTCAAATTATGCACATTGTTCGTAGTATTGTCTTCAGCCGCAAATTCGAGGAAAAAAAGATCATGGATATTCCATTGACGATCTCGAACATGATTTCTCATGTCCGAAGGAAAATACACAGATGGACCTTCTGCTGCTTAATATTGAATAATTTATGCAAATACGCGAATACATTAAAATAAATCACTGCAGGTACATGTGATTCTTCTTGATAAAGCGGAAACGGATTGACGATACAGATCGGAAGAGATCTTTGCCATTATTGGAGGAAGTGAAATCAATTAATCAGTCACAGAACAATATATAAAAAAAGGAAAAGCTGTGCAGAAGGACAATAAAAACGAAAGCAGGAAGCCACAAACAGCGATGTACCCCGCATGTATCTCTGCTGAAATCACCGAATCAGGTTCTCATTAGTTACTCTAGCGGTTTTATTGTTTAACCCACGCCCGCATAAAAGTAACATATTTCCATAAAACCTTTTGCAATTTATCAAAAATGAAATAATCTCACAGCGCTTCGACCATTTCTCATATCGTGCCCCTCAACAATTGCTGTTTCAGTGACTTCTTGTAAGTGAAATAGAATGGGCTTGACCTTCAAAATGTTTTGTTTTCGAAGACTGATAAGTAAATGGAACGGTCAGTGCCCTATGTGTATGTTTATCTCGTTATTGAAAAGAAAAAGAAATTTTTATTCATTAATATGTGTAAGGGTGTCTGTACTTCCGTGGTTGCGTCTCATATTACGAAAATCGAAGGAATTTGCTTCAATAACCGTAACTGAATTGCATATTTAATTTGTTTTGATGTTTCTTCATTTAAAATGTCTATATGCATAATATATGCTGTAATTTTTCTTCTAAACTTTTAGTCTTACATTTTAATAGTTTATATTATTATATTTTAATCTATATTTATATCTAAAAAAATAAGGTACAAAAAATTAAGTTAAAAATATGGCACTTTTAAAAGCTCTTTTTAAAATAAAACTTATTTATTATAATTACTTATTTTTATTATTAATAAACATTATATTAGAAATAACTATCATCACGAACATATTGGTATATAGAATAATTTTAAGTTCCACTGTATAAATATTATTTTTGAAACTAAGTAAATATGAATAAAAGATACATACATATCTTATATTCATCATATTAAAATTGCAAAATAAAATAAATTGATAAATTTTCTAATTTTTTTACCACTTTAAATAATACAAGAATGTAATGGCAAGCAGATTTCTCATCTAAGAAAAACTTAATTTAATTTTATTTTTGTGTACAATTGATTAGTTTCACATAATATAAAAATACCATATACAGGAAATGCCATAAAACAGATAACTGAATCGAAAAGTCCAGTACTCCTATATCAAAATCAGAAAAAATATATGAATAATAAAATTTATCAAATTTAACAATAAAATATAATTAAATTAATGTTGAATGTTGCTGTCAGCTGGTGGAAATGTATATCCAATTTTTAATATTTTTGAAGCATGTTGTATTTTTCTCAACATTTACTTTATATCTTAATTTTTTTATTCTGTGAGATTAAGTAAACGATTGATTGAAAAGATAATTGCCTATTTTGCCTTCTTCGGCACTTAACATTGATTAAATCTATATTGAAAATATTTCGGAATTAAAATTTTTTAGAATTATATATTTCTAAATATTATTTAGTATAAATATATAGGTGCTATAATTTACTGTTTTGAGAAACCATGCTTAAATGAAAATATTATGATTTCTTTTTGCAATGATTATAAAATAAAAATTTCAATATCATATTTGTTGGGAAATTTCATTTAAATAATGGCCTTCACCTGTAGTAATAAAAGGTAGATACGTTTGCAATGTATTTGAATAACATGAATTCAATTGATGTATCATCTCACCAAATTATTATCATTAATAAAAAATATTATCGTTGGAAACCCGTGTCAAAAACAAATATATATGAAGATTTACACCATTTTATTTTTAATTTCAAGATTAAAATTTATGCAATCATATGCGTAGTAATATGATTTAAAAATTTGTTTTCATCCATATGATGGTATTTTTTATTTAAATACAATTGTGTGTGAAAAGAGTGAACAAAAACGTCTTATATTAGCGTTTGTTATTAGGTAAAATTATTCATGAAATTTCAATGAATTCTACATTTGAAAAATTACTTTGTCAATACAATACTTAAAAAAAAATAGTGGAGCAAATGCAATACTTTAAAAAAATAGAAAATGGCAAAAATTAATAATTTTTTTTAAAACAATTTACTTTCAAAATATAAAAAGAAGAAGTGATATGTTGCCATGGTAAAAATTTACAAACGGGTACGCTTGATTTTTTGGCAATTTTTTTGACGCCAAGATATGTGCCAAAATGAGAGTTACCAAATAATCTCTACACGAGAGCTTTACCAGAAATTAAATTTTAACACAGATATTTATCGCCAAATTAAGGAGCACCCATTCCTACAAATTCGTTGCAATAATTTTTATTTCTATTCTCACTAGTAACTCATCCCAATTTTAAAAAAGGAAAATCTTTGAAGCAAGAATTTCAAAGCTGGATGTCACGTCGTTGAAATTAGTTACACCATGGTATAAGAATTTTTTCAAGAAGTTCGAATCAGCATTAGTCTTTTAAATTAATTGCGAATGCTATAATCAAATTTTCTAAGAAAAATTTAGTATTTTATTTTAAGTGACTCCAATATCCTGCTATAGGAAGACCAAAGTTATGTAATAATAAATATATTTAAGCTTTAATCTAGTTGTGAGTTTGAATATTAAATATAATGAAAAAAATCAGAAGCAGAAATTATGTTAGTATGCGACATAACATGAATTTAAAAAATTAATTTCTACCCGAAATTTCAGTTTAAACATGAGATTCAAAATACAACTTAACACATGAAAGTGTAAACAAAAATAATTAATTAATATCATGTCCAAACGAAATTTTATAACAATAAAAGAGCTTTCCAGAATAAATTAACCGAAAAAAAAAAGATTCGAATGATATTTTATTATACTTAAAAAACTCTTCCATTTATCAATTTATGAAGTTATAAAAACTGAAATCGGATTCTTTTCATCCGCGACCGACTAGTGAAAAAGTCGTAAAAGTGAAAACATATTTGCTAAAAACTGATTAAGAATAATACTTTCTCAAAAGCCGAAAAGAAAGTAAACAAAAAAATCAATTACAGCGTGGGAATGTAGAAAAAAGAAAGATCTGATTCCGTAAATTTATTCTCTATCTCCAGCGGTAATCATAGCCGAAAATTTTAAAAAGAGGGGAAAAAACACGTTTTTTATTGAAGCGAGGAAAATATCGGAGGGAAGATTATCTAACTTAAACGAAATACACACAGTAAAAGCAACTTTACAGGAAGTTTAAGCAGCGTTATAATGCTTTAAATTAAATACAAATGCTATAATCAAATTTCCGGAATGAGACATAATTTTTAAATTAATTATGCCAAACATCGACATCTTGACAATTTTAATTTCATTTCATGCTGTCATTTTCAATTTTATTCTGGATAAAAATTCCCAAGACAAGAAGAATAAAAATTATGAAAATTATTACGTAATTGTAAACACTAAGCACAAATGGGCCATTAAAGCAGTGAAGTTCTCACAAAAATGCTGAGTACATTCATCTATATTTTAATTTCACTTTAAATTCAGAATTTCATTCTAATCTTCAAACTGCTTTAAATTTAACTGTTTTAATTTATCTTATCACATTACTTTTGCCAATCACTCTTTTATTTCAATTTATAAAAAATAAAATGAGCTGTGTTTTTTTTATAGCATTCTTTTGGATTTTTGTGGGTTGCCTTGATATATTTTTTACTGTATTGCATTGATGTTATTGTTTACTGCTATGTATTTACTACTTTCTTTCGTTTATTGCATTGATATACTATTTTCTTTGATTTTATATTCTGTTTTCACTCTTCGGAGGAATTGCACAAAAAGTTTTTAGATCTTGTCCTTCATGTATTATTGAAAAAAATGTTTGTCTTATTTGCGTTTGTTGGGTTGCCAAATATATATTTATTGTGATATTATTATTGCGGTATTTTTTTCATTTTATTTAATAAACTTTCGTATATGATATTTCATATTCTATTAGTATATTCAATACTTTATATTAATTATATATATATATATATATATATATATATATATATATATATAGATCGATAAAGTATGAGAAATGCTCAGCTATTTCGTTTGAAAAATACAGTTACGTGTTTATCCAAAGCTTATTAAATTTTAAACAGGAAATTATAAAACAAAATTATTTGCTCCCCACATAAATGTTATAGAATCTGGCTTTCCAAAAAATAACAGTAACTTAAGTACATTTTAATTAATGCTTTACTAAAAGCATAATATCTCTAAGTATAATAACCTAAGAAAACACAGTATCTCTTAAAAAAATCATTTAACAATGTTAAATAGAGAGACTTATTAAATAAATCATTATTGTTGAAAAGTGTTTTACTATAAATCAGTAATGTTTTTAATGTATATAACTAAATTGAAAAAAAGTATTATATCTTTCACTGTTATATTTAAACTTATTACAAACACACACATTATGGTTTTAGTATTTATTTTCTCATTAAAGAAAATTCGTAATAAAAGCATTCCTCAAAAAATGTTAGCGATTATGAATGGCAAATTCTTTTTATTTATTCAACGTACAATATTTTTTGGTATAATTAAAATTTTAATGTTTTTGAATAAGCAGTTAATATTCAAACTGTTCAAGATCTTATTTTATTTACGTTTTCGTTTTTCTTTGAAATTGTAATAGATATTTTTCATTCCTAGATTAAAATAAATACAGCAAATTGCTTTGCTGATTAAGATATCATTGAAACTGAGAATAAGTCAAATCTTGATACTTTACTGCTCTGAAATACTTAAAACTTTCTTTTTGTATTTAATACGTTTGATAATTTTTAATTAAGATAATTATATTTAAAAAATTAAACGAACATAACCTTTTGTTTCCCTAGATCCTTGAGGAATATAAGTACAATTTAACTTATATTTGTTCATGTAAAGATAGTGAAATGCAAAGATAAAGGATTGAATTTTTATTTTAAAATTATTTTGCAAGAATTTTGCATTCTTAATTATTATGAATTCGTTGTTGTTGCTTCTATTCACAGAAAAACATATATGGGTCCTATAAAATCTCGGAGCCGTAAAACCCAAGCTCCTGAGAATATGTCTAGGGTAAGCCTGCTCAGCTCTGCGCCAATGACATTCTGGAAAGATCTTCTCTCCCTGAAGATAAAGAATTTGAAGTGGCAGCTGGAAAAGTGTGAGAGAGCCGTCTGTATTTTCCTCGAAATATTGAGCTAGTGCCTCTAACGGAGTCTTGTCCCAAACTACAAAATATGTTCATGAGGCACTCTCCAAAGTTCATTTAATTCAATCTTTTGACTGTGGACATTTCTTCTTAAGTCAAGATGGCATTGCCATGCAGGGTGTCAATAAATGCAGACTTGGCCAAACTATCATTTATTTCGGTTTTCCATTGAAACCATCATGTGAAGGTTCCCGCTGAAAGTGTATTGCGTACTCAGCAGAAAACCGAGCAACAAGAGCTGGGTTATTCAGGTTTGTCACACACTTTATAGTCGTCCTATGTGAAAGATACTGACTAGAAGCACAATTATCAATCATGAAATGGTAATAACTTTAAATTCCATTAATTTTAGTTGCGCATGATTTAAGACTTGTAAGCTATCTTTTTAATGATTTTAAACGAACTTGGTATAAATTAAATATATTTATTTGTTTCATGATCTAAGGATTAAAAAAAGTTATATGGTAAAGAATTTATTTTCAAATTTTAATCTTTTCCGCAGATGTTCATAGTTTGAAATTTAAAATGATACTAAAATAATATTGAATCTAAAAATAAAATTTTGCTAAATATGATGACATATTGATTTAAATTATTGAAAATTAATATTCACAATTATAAAATAATTTTTTTTATATATGGCATTATTTTAACCTCAAGTTATATTAACATTTTACCCTTAAATTTTGTGAAAATAAATTTCCTTTATATAATTTCGATGATTTGAATAAATTAAAAAATCAAGCTATTTTTTGGCTTTTTTAAGTTTGTGTAGATATGTTTAATGTAAAGTTATGACACAAAGATTGAGAAATAAAATTATTAAGTAAATTTAAAAATTTCATGCAGAATTTATCTCGTGTAATTTTCTAAAAACCACAAAAAATTTCTTATATTATAATAGCATGAAAAATTTAAAAGTATTCAAACAGTTTTTTCCTATTTTAATTATTATAATTATTTTATTAAATTTTTTTTATAATATTTAAATAAAGTTTTTGAGTATTTTATCGGAGAAAATATATTGTGAACTTTATATTTTAATAAAAAATTTAAAATATAAGATATCTTTCTAGCAACTGACTGTCTTTCATTTATCAAGATTAAATTAAGCTCATATTTAGCCAATGGAAATTTTACACACATTAATTGAAAGGGTGTGTTGAGATCGAAACTTGAACGAGTTAAAATCTTGTTAAGGCTTGACCTTGACGCCTACCTTTGTAATTCTATCTTTCTTTTCTTTACCTTTTGTTTTGCTTTTACTTTCTTAAGCGTGAGCAAACGTGAGAGCAAATATCTTTTTCAAGGTCTCTCCTGTTCAAGGCCAACTACCTTTTAGGAAGACACCTGCGTGGGCTTAACAAGTCCATGCCAGAATTAGCTTGACATAATATTTATTTCCATCGATAAGTCAGCAGAAAGAGCGATTTATTCTCGTATCTTGGTGTGGAGGATCGTTTCTGAGATGTCGTGTCAAAGAAATTAAACTTGAAAACATTAGTAATGTTAAAGATAATACCATGACGGACAAGTGTTAAACTCTGCCAGTTTTCATAGGTTTGAAATGAAGATGCCGCGATTTTGCATGCCTTACAAATCACGTAAACGTTTCATAAAGCGATTAGGAATTCCCAAACACATGGACCTCTATTTGATTTATGACACAATCCAAGAAGATCTACTTGTCTAAGGAACTTGATAAAAACATTAGTAATAAATGGATAAAAATAATTACACTGAATTCAATGCTATTATTAAATTTTTTTCAATAAGCATAAATTATTTAATAAAATTTAATAATAACATTGAATTCAGGGTAATTATTTTTATCCATTTATTACTAATTTTTTAATCAAGTTCCTTAGACAACTTGTTAACATAATATAAATCGCTTTTAACTCGAAACTCTCTTTTATGACTAAAAAAACAAAAATAATTTTGATATTGCCTTTTAGAATATTGAAATTTTTCTTGTTTAAATGAGAACAAAACTAAATTTATATATAATATTTTTTTTACATTTTATTTCTTTCATTCAAGTTATATTCAAATGAGAAAGTTATAGTAATTAATTTTAATATCTCTAGGTATATATATTAATATTATCAGTACTAACTTTTTTCCCAATACTATCACCTTAAAGAATTTCTTTGTAAAAAACTTGTACTTTTTTTTAATTAACAAGATTATTTTCTATGTAAGGTATGTTATATATATTTTTCTTGCATTTTATTTCTTTTATTCATATTATACTCAAAAAAGGAAAATATATTATGATAAATAATATGGATCATTGAGAATTAAAATAGAAATTTTTACACTATTTTATCAAAAGAAGAGAAACTGATAGACATTTTCATGTAAATTTTCGTAGCAAAGATATTTTTTTATATAATAAAGAACCTATGCTTAGTATATTTTTTAAAAATTCTTCAATTAGCTAGTATATGATCTTCGATTATATTACTAGAACTTTCTTGAGATGATATTTGAAAAGTCAATAAGTAATCATTCCTGTTGAAAAAAAGTATATAATTTATATATTATATTTCTTAAATGATTTTTAATATTATGTATTTAAAAGTTATTATACTACTTAAAAATATTATATACTGTATTTCTTAAAAGAGATTGCTTTTTCTAATTTTCTTTAAATCACCTTATTTTAGTATAAACAATTTATTTATTTCCTTCTTCTATTAACACTACAGCTCATTGTAATCTATGGCTCTTACTCAGAAATTTTATTCATTTCTTTCTACTCTTCGCTAGGGCACTCCTGTTGGTAAATCCCTAAGTCTTACTCAACACACTCCTATCTTAATCTAGACTTTTCCCTAACTATGGCTCCTATTGGCCTGTGCGGAGAGATTATGAATGTCATAGAGGAGGGATTCATACAGCAGATGTAACCAGCAAGTTGTGTACGATTAATTTTAAATTTAATTATATTGGCCTTCCTGTACATTCTGTACATTGTTGTATCATCATAGATTAATACACTTTCGTAAATAATAATTATTTTAATTTATACATTTTAGTAACTTATTATTATTACTATAACATAAAATCATGTACTACCTAATTATATAATTTAGTATGCTTAGTAACAGATAAATATATTTTTAGTGTGAAAAATTAGTTTAACAGGATACTTTTGTTTATTAAAGTAAAAAAAAAAAGACAGAAAAAAATGTAAAATATAAAAAAGGAAAATATTTTGGGAAAATATTTAATTTTACATTACTGCCAATATTTAAAATTATTAGATTCAAATTGTATAATTACATATATTTATTGTTTCAGTGATACAATTTTTTTATCATCGTTTATATTAAAGCTTATTCGTATTTTATTTTATATAATTATAATTTTTATATTTATTTAGCTCTGAACACAAAAAAACAATTGTTTAAATATATAGAAAATGTTACTTATTGTATTTTAAATCTTAATGACATGTCAAAAGTTTAATTAATTTTTTTATATGAAATAATTATTGTTATATTGACAGAAATATCATTTTAAATACTAATTTCTATACGAATGAAATACTGACTGTTTTCTTAAAAGTAAAGACATTTCAATATGAGGTGTTATTTTCTTACTCATTCGTAGACATATCGTGTCCTTGAAAATTTTAAGAAAAAATAAATTTTTTTTAAAAATTCATAACATTTTATTAATTTCAATATTAATTCGCAGCTTTTAAAACATGGGATTGCTCTTGAATAGAAATGGAAATAAATGTCTATGGCGATCATAAATTGAATGCAATATCATTTTGGTTGCACATTTCTGTCAGCTGAATCTACTAAGGCTCACCATGGGCTAATAATAGTTAAGATACTGCTGGTGCTCATTATAGGCTAATGTTTAGACACTGTTGGAGGTTACCATGGCCAATGGTTAGACACTACTGGGGTTCACCATGGGGGTAATGGTAGGACACTGTTATACTTCACCATGGCCTCTACGGAGCAAGAGGCCTGGGATACGATTCCGATTGTTGAAAAATGGAAAAGGTTTCTACCTTTTGTATCCACATTTATAGGAATGGATGCTTGTGAGTTTACCTTGTTTCTTTCCTAGCGACACGTGAATATGGCCTCTATTTATTATAGTAACAGAATGTATTTTATGCAGTTGATTCTAAAATGCTTATGGCCGTTAGTCTGTTCCCAAAGGAATGTCAAAATTTTACATCATTTGATCATTTGTGTTTTAATATCATTGCTGAAGTCTTAGTTAAAAAAATTCAAAATATTTCTTCAATTTCTTCCACAGTAGGTAGAGTAATATCAAATATATTAGTACAAAAAAGTTTCCCAAAACAATCTATATGCTAGGAGATAGTGTTGGAGTCATCCATTTACTACCTTTATTGAAATTAGTGTTTAAATTGTACAAATAATAATATAAAATTAGATTAAAAAATTAATGGAAACACGTTCTGCTTTTCTTGAAGTTACATTTAAATTTGCATATTGGGAGAATCAAACATTTAGCATTTTCCATGAAACGCATGTAAAAAATAATTTTTTTTTAAGAACTTAGATAAAACTTTTCTTGTTAAAATTTACAGACGACATAACTCATTGAATCATATTATTCATTCGTATGCTATCTAAATGAGCGACAATTTAATTTTACCAACAAATATTGCTTGAATTTCGCACAAATCTCTTAAGGAAATAATATTTTATACGGTACAAAAATAATATACATGGCCATAAAAGATCTCACATTTGCCTCGGAAGATTATTTGTTCGCTTGCTGTTTTCAAATGGAATAGTCAGTGTGATTTCATAACTAATTTATTGAATAAGTAATTCACTCTTAGGAAATGCTACATATACTGTTTAATAAAATGATATTTGAACTTATAGCCATTTTATGTGAATAATGGTCACTACTATTCACATGAAGCTCATTTACATCTTAAACAGTATAAAATTTTGTTGTGATACTTGTATTTGGTGTGGTTGTACTCACTGTTAAGAAATGTTTTCTTCTTTATTTTGAACGTCTAAATTTGAGAGACTTTATATGAATGCCGATATAACAAAATGGTATGAAATTTTGTTATTAAATAATTAATAGCACAGTATAATAAATTTAATCTCCAAATTACAAGAAATATAAGAAATATTATTACCAAATTTATTTCAATTTGTTTGCATATATTTTGATTTGTTAGCAATCAATTTTTGTATTGTCATTAAACTTTTGCAAACCAATGTAAAATTGATGACGAGTTTCGATTTTAAATTGATTCTCTTAGCAATTTTGGAAAAATTTGTAGCAAATTTATAAAATGTTGAAATTTGTAGTAACGAATTCAAAACACTGAATAAGTGAATAGAATAAATTAAAAAATACATTGAAAACAGTTTCTTTGGCTTTTGGGTAGGATTTTGTCTAGCTGTTTTAAATCAATCGTCACAATTTTATTCTAAAAGTTAAATTTAATAGCTGTTAATTGAAACATTTTTTCTAAATGTTAATTTTTAGTTCTAATTAGAATGAATGGTTATTTTTTGATCTACCTCAGTTTCAATTGCTTTTAATTTAATTTTTCAATTTTAATTTAATTAAACGTTAAAAAACTTTTTGAGATTTTTCAGTCTTTCGATTGATTAACTTCTTTAAATTTCAATTTCCAACCATATTGAATTAAATAGCGTTAAAAATCCAATCTTCAAGACTTGTCTTTATTTGTAAATTTGCAACTTGATTATTGAGCCATTATATGATTATTAAATATTTTTTGATTTGTTATATTCAAAGATAAGTACGAATAAAAATTAACATATCCGAACTGTACAAAATTTTCTAAAAATAATTTGAAATCTTTCTTTAAAATCCTTTTTACCTTGAAATACAAAATAAATTATTTAAAAAAAAATGAGTGTGAGGAAAATTAAAATTAACTAGCTAAAATTAAGAGTTCATAATTACTAAAAAAAATTTAATTATAGGATTGTATTTTATTATGTGATTACTATACACATTTATAATTTAATCATCATAATCATCTAAGTAATTTAATTGCTGTAAAATAATGGAATCTCATGTTGATTTTATCTTTTCACGGAATATTATGTTTCATAAATACATTATTCGTTTCTGCTGACACTTATAATTCTGTATTTATTGTTTAATTTTTATGTTTTTTTAAATTGATATGTTTTGTGTTAAGGAAGAAGTTTAAAAAATGTTTGGTATAGGGTAATTTACAAATTATTTTTGAAATAAATTTATTTTCTTCAAAACTAGTATAGTTAAAATAGCATTTAGTACAGCATCAACAAGTAAAATATTTTATATTCAATATAATAATTATATTTTATTTATATTAAAATATATTGCTTTAAAATATTTTGATAAAATATTTAAATTGCTTTTTATTTTTGATAAATAATATTTTTACTTGACACCATTATATCATTTGGAATCAGAAACTAATAAATTTATTTTTTAAATTATTTTATTATAAAATAATTTACTTTTTATTATAAATTATAAAAATAATTTTATGTAGATTATTTGACACATAAATTTGTATTCAGCCTTTTTTATGATTTACTTAAATGTTTAATTTTTTCCAAATATTTATTCTATATTAATTAGTGCAAAGTTTAATAACATTAACACCTGTAATTTTTAAATTAAAAATTATGTTTGAATAATGAACATTGATGCTTAAGTTACTGATTATTATAATAAGTTTAAATAAACCGCATCAATATATTTGTATAAAACACACTTGTATCAACACATTTGTATAAAAATTAATTTGTTCTTATTGTTTGATTTTTAAATAATAAAAAATTTTCATTTGTAAATTACGTGTTACTTTCTTGATTTTGGTTTCATTGGCATTATTTTAATTTTCAAATAAGTGTAATGGATTTTCAAATTATTCAATAAATAAAAAAATTGGAATATTATTTTAAATTAATACATCCTACCTACATTATAATATTTTCCATATTCGTATTGCGAACGAAATTGACGTACATGACTGTATATATCTTGTCCATGAAAATTTTATTAGTATTACTGATCTTTATAAGTCAAGAAAACTGTAAAAAATCTTTCGAAAAGACAAATGAGACAAAATTATTCTGAAGTACATATTTTGCAAAGTAACTGTTTGTTGAATATTTTTTAAACAATTTAAATAAGTCAAATATTTTAAATATCTCTTTGGAAATAATTTTTTCTAAAATTAAGCCGAGCACATAAATCAGTTAAGTTTTAATTATGTGACCTAAAAGCTTTGATAAATAAACAGAATAGAGGGATGTATATTTACTTCTAAATAGTGGTTATTTACATAAAAGTAATGGACTTACTAATAAAAAAGAATGAACAGTTAACTTTTATAAATTTATTTAATCATTCAACTTTTTTTTTATTTTAACTTGAGAATAATTCCACGAAATTGATTTTTCATACAAATAATAAAATATACATAATTAGCATTGTATTAATTATTATTTAATAAAATTTGTTGAAAAACTCAAATAAATTCCATTTAATTTAAAGTAAGCTATTTTCCACTGATTTTATGAAATTTCCTAAATGAAATGAGCTTACAAATTTATTAAATTACATACTATTAAGAAATCTTAAGATGTACCGAAATTTCAACAAATTTATTAATAAATAATAATGACATAACATTTGAAAAGTTATAGCCAAATGTGAAATGCACTTCAATGTAAACTTTTATTAGCACTCACTTAGAAAATTTATTTTAAACAATATATGAAGGATTCTTTAAAACAAAAATTATTTTAAACAAAAATATGAAGGAATCTATTTTAAACCTAAATAAAAAAAGCATTGTAGAAATCCAATTATATGTTCTATGTGGCGCCATCTATATACGTGTTTTCAAACAATTAATATTCTTTCTTATTATCGTATGAATTCTAGACAATACTTTTATAGTATAAAGTTTAAATAATTTTTGATAATGTAAATTTTAAAGAATCTTTAGGCGAGGAAATCTTATTTGAACGAATCACTATTATGATGATATCATTTTAAAATCAATATTTTTACATCATAACATTTATAAATAGAAGTATAAAAACATTTTGAGATTAATTTTCTTCTAAAAGTAAATTCTCCACATAAAAATAATCCTAATGTTACAAAAAAAAAAAAAAAAAAAAAAAAAAATAGTTTACAAAATCAATTAACGATCACTAAAATTTACGAAAATTAGAAGTTGTAAGAAGCTGAATCAACATCAATGATTTTTGAACTATTCACATGTTAAAAGTATGGGATTAATAAATTGATGTCAATTATTACATAATTAAAAATTTCACTGATACAATTTCATATGTCCCATATTTCTTCATACAAGAAATTTTTATCCCTGTATGAGATCTCTCACATAAGAAACAAGTTTTGACAAGAAATTTTTTTCCATGCTTAAATTTGAAGCAGTTATTTGAAATAAATGCATATGCTTATAAAATGTTACAAGTTAATAGAAAGGAAATGAAAATTTATAAAAGGGTATAAAGAATTTATTTGTAGTTTGAACATCAAATTCATGTATAAAGAATTTATTTGTAGTTTGAACATCACATAAAAGATAAACGTGATATCGAGTTTAAAAATTTTCCAATTAAATATGTGCTATTATTAATAATTGCTTTAAATTAATAAATGCTATTAGAAGAGATATTAAAAATGAAAAATCCTGAATCTTTTTTTACATGAAAGTAAATGAGTGGAATGAGAAATAAAATGTAAAAGAATAATAAGAAGGAAATATATTCATGTAGAATTTAAAGTTCTTGAGCTCATTGGAATGAATTATTAAATTTAAAATTATTTTCAGTTTAAGCTATACGAGATTATTTAAAGTTTTCAGATAACTGAAACGAATACTTACTTGCTTAATATTCCTTAATTTGAAGCTAAAATGAAATCCTTAAAATTTTCAATGTCAACACGCTCAAAAAGATAAAATACCATTAAATAAAATAGCCAAGGGCAATAATTGCCTGATTTTAGGAATCTGATCAAATGATTAGAGTTTTATTCACTTTTATATGCCCAAATTTAGGTGTGCAACTAGTACAAATGTTGGTAAAGAATAAGTGAATGTAATATTTATAGCTTTTCTTAACAAACAAGTGAATGAATGATATAATATTCTGATGTACACCTATATCAGTTGATTAAGAATTTTGACTATAAAAATGTGTTTAATTTTGAAATTGAAATTTTTTAAATACTTTCTTTTTAAACAATTTTTTATCAGGTATTATATAATGTCTTGCATGTCAGATAATCCCCAGAAGATTATAAGCTGTCAAAATATAAGGGGATTAAAAGTTACGTATCCTTTAGAAAGTCCAAATTTAAAAATATAATCCAATAAAGCTGGATAGTCGCAGCATTTTTGAAAATGGGGTAGGTGCTTAAGGTAGCAACTTGTTAGTGTTGCCATGGCAGCTACTGTTTCCAGCTAAGTGCTGAAGGATGTTCCTATTACTAATGGCGTGGTGGTGGAATACGGAATATATTAAAAAGAGTTAAGATTTTTAAAATAAAATTCTTAATAAGTAAAAGCTAGGACCCAGTGGTTTTTTCGTTTTCACTACCCTCTTTGATTAGACAATGAGTACCCTCATTATTACTGATGTTAACATTTGATGGGATCTATTGGGGATAGACATTATTGAACTGGGAGACTTTTCTCAATTAGAGCAAAACAGGTAAGCTGTTTTCATTGCTTGCGGAAGATTTTATTTTATTCATCAAGATGTAATGCACTGCGGCTGTTCGAAAAAATCATTAATTCACCAAAATTATAAACATAAGACATGATAGCATAAAGCCCTACTTTATTCACAAAGTTAACTCGTTCTTTAAGACATAGCAAGTGTCAGCGTTGAGTTGATTAATTGTTGTCTCAAAGTGTTGAATTCAGAAATACTTTCACAGCAGTACTAAAAATTACACATTGAAACCTAATAATAGTTAAGTATTAAAATATTTAACAGCATTTTAAATTGTGTATAACATAGTTCGATTTACAAGTTTGACTTACGATGTACTTGTGAAAAACACGTTGGCTTTCGTGACAAAGTTGGCTTTCGTGACCTACATTGTGTTTAAATGAGGAAATTGTTCAGCCGGTTACTCATACACAAATTGCATTTGAACGATGTTGCCTGGTGAAAAGTTGTTGTGATGCCTCGCGTAAGAAGGAGAAATGCGTACCAGCACGTTTCTGACTTTGATAAAGGTCGAATTGTAGCGTACCGGGATTGCGGTTTATCTTATCGCAGTATTGCTGCTCGCGTCGGTCGAGATCCAATGACAGTTAGCAGAATATGGAATCGATGGGTTCAGGACGGTAATACGGAACCTCCAAGCGGGATCTCAACGGCCACCTATCACTAGCAGCCGAGAAGACAGGCATATTATCCGCATGGCCGTAAGGGATCGTGCAACCACGTCATGAGCCGTGAGTCAAGAAACGGGGTCGTTTGGAAAACAACAAGTGTCTGCACGAGCAGTTCGACGACGTTTTCAGCAGCCTGGACTCTCAGCTCGGAGACCATGGCTGCGGCTTCCCTTGACGCTGCGTCATAGACAAGAGCGCCTTCAAGGGTGTGATCAACGACGACGAACCTGGGCGCACGAATAGTGAGACGTCATCTTTTCAGATGAATCCAGGTTCTGTGTACAGCATCATGATGGTCGCATCCGTGTTTGGCGGCATCGTGGTGAACGCACACTGGCAACGTGCATTCGTCATCGTCATACTGGCCCATCACCTGGCGTGATGGTATGGGGTGCCATTGGATACACGTCTCGGTCACCTCTTGCTTGCTTTGAACAGTGCACGTTACATTTCTGGTGTGTTAGGACCCGTGACTCTACCCTTTATTCGAGCCCTGCGAAACCCTACGTTTCAGCAGGATAATGCCAGACCGCATGTTGCCTGTATTGTACGGACCTTCCTTGATAAGGAACATGTTCGGCTGTTGCCCGGGCCAGCACGTTCTTCAGATCTTTCACCAATAAAAAACGTCTGGTCAATGGTTGCCGAGCTACTGGCTCGTCACCAAACGTCAGTCACTACGGTTGATGAACGGTGGTATCGTGTTGAAGCTGCATATGCATGTACAGGCATGTACATGCAATCCAATCTCTGTTTGACTCAATGCCCAGGCGTATAACTGCTGTTATTAATGCCAGAGGTGGTTTTTCTGGGTACTGATTTCTCAGGATCTATCCAGCCAAATTTTTTGAAAATTTAATCACTTGTTATTTCTAGTATAATATATTTGTCCAATAAATATCATTTTGTTATTTGTATTTCTTCCTGGTGTAGCAATTTTAATGGTCAGTAGTGTACTTAAACTAAAATTTTCATAATATTCTAATACATTAATGTTTGAGTATGGCAAATTCACTAAGATAAAAGTCTTAATTAGATTTTACAAAAATCACAATTTAATACAAGTAGATTTTATTGAATTGCTGGCACATACGCATATATACAAAAGTATATTAGAGTGAAATTAAATTTAGATTATAACACATTATTTCTGATTATTAATGCTTTAATAGTTATTACTATTTACTTAATTTAAAACATTTTTATATGAGCTCAATATTTTGTTGTCTTGTTCCCAAACTTTCCTTTAAATTCTTTTATATCTTTCTAAAGAGATTTTTTATTTACTTATTTTATTATTTTCAGTTATATATTTTACAACAAAAATCACTATGTTGTTATTACTGAATAATAAAACAAAATTATAAAATTATAAGAAACAACATACTGCATTATATCAAATAGATTTTTGTTTTTCCTGTGACAATATTTTTCCTAAATTTGCTAATTTATTTTCAGTTTAATGAATCAATTTAATGTATTTAAATAAGGCATGATTCACCAAATCATGACAATAATATGCTTTATTTATAACAGACATAAAATATTACATGCGTGACAAATTTATCAATAGTTATATATATCCATATTAGACATTAGTGTATATAACAATTATAACATTTATGTCAAAGATTACACGAAAAACACTTTTATTGCATCATAATATAATTTAAATAAATTCAGATTTATTAATTTTGGTATCAACATGTGCGCTGTATTAATAATACAATATTAAATGAATAATTTATTTTCACAGTTTAAAAAAAATTAGAAACACTCTGAGGATGTAATTAAAGGAAATTATAAAATGAGGAAAATAACATACGAACGCGCTTTGTTACCATTGCAATTGTTATCACATTTTAAAACAGAAATTGAACAAAACAAACATGTACAAACATGTAAAATTGTACTTAAAAAGCAAAATAATTAATAGCTCTTAATAGTTCAACATAATATGTTTCTTATACAGAGCTATTTAAGAGTCTAAGCTACATATTTAATTAGTAAAATTACATATTTAATTAGGACAAAATCAACGTTTTTACAACTTGACTGTAAACTGATAGTCAACATTTTTACACAGTGATAAACAGTTTTTTATAGCAAGAAATTGTCACAGAACTTCCTTATATTTATCATTGGCAATATCTTTTTTGTTTTTATGTTGATACACATGTCAGCTTATATTTAAAATATATTGTTCACTAACTTAAAATAAGACGCTTAACTTTATTTTGAAACAACTATTCTAATTATTTACACAAATGAAATTAAAAGACTGTTTTCCTTTCAAGCATATAAAATGCAATATATATTTAAACAAAGATTATATAATATGGCAGACATCAATATTGGTATAATACTGTCTTGAACAACAATAAAATTATTATATAATAAAAAATACATTGTACAAATACATATACAATTCTTATTTTCGTCACCTTATCAAGAGAGCCTACAATAAAATCTTCTACAGTCGCACCATATAAAACCATGAAGTTTGTTTCATAAAGCCTCAAACTCGAATAAAATGCCAAGTATAGATATATACTTTAACTTATCTACTTAATAACATTTTATCTATGATTGCTTTTTAATTTATTATATTTTAAAATTTATATAAAGTTTAAATTCTAAGTAAGGTACTAATTTTGTATAATTTGTTTTTCATTAAATGTTATTCTTCATGCACAGTTTGCAAGAGAAAATTATTAAATATTCACTGAATTTGTATCTGAGTTAGAAAATTAATTAAGAAAGTTAGCACATACTTTTCTAATTATTTAAAATTTTGCAAAAATTTCAATAAATCTATGAAGATATTTACATATTTAATTAAAATTAAATTAATATCCATAAAATAATTCCAATGTGTGATATTCCAAATGTGAAAACAGAAACCAATCATAAAATATTATTAGTTTCTGTTTTCACATTTTAAGGAATATATTCTTTGATTTTATACACATGTTATTTTCAAAATTTAGTTGATGGAAGAAAATAATTTATTTCTAAAATATTTTTAATTTATTTGTTTACAATAATATTTTTTACATAAATTACTTTAATTCATTTCTCAATAAAAAATTTCTCTTAAAATCTGTTCCGTAACCCAATTTTTGTTCTATCGTTTCTGGACCTCAAAAATTTACCTTTGCACATTTTATTATTCACTATAATTATAAAAAAGTCAACCAAGTTTCTTTTATAGACTACTAAAAATAATATTTTTTTAAATAATTACTTTTGTTATTTAAGATAAGCATAGTTGCAATATTGTAGTTTTGAATATATAATATGTCATTTGGTAATGTTTAAATAACAAATAAGAAGTGTTACTTTTTAATTAATTTTATTATTTCAATAAGTAATATTAGTAAAAAATATAAATGAAATTGTCATTTAAGGAACTCTTTACACATAATTTAATATTTCATTGTACAAAAAAGTTTTAAATGAATCATCATTATAATAAATATCTTGAAATGTTTTATTGGTTTAGCACCACATTTAAAAATTAAATTAAACTGGGAATTTAAAATTGTGCAAATTGTTTACCCACTCAGTCATATATTTAAATAATTTTTAACATAACATACAGTTTCTTTAATATTGTTGAAAAATTTATTTTTTTACATCCCTAAATGCATTTTAATACTTAATTTATTGATAAAAAAAACCATGCCAAAAATATTTAAAAAAAAAACAAAAAAAAAAAAAAACAATTCGTAAGCAGCAATCTAAGCTTGTAATCCAAATCCCTGAATTCCTAACTGGTTTTTGACCTTTTAAACTTCTCATTTTTTCTCATAAGTACTTATCGTTGATTTTCGACAATAAAAAAAAGAAAGATTTCACAAAAGCGAACATTAAATCACAATGAGTGAACACGATACAACATCGAGTGACTTCGAATAATTAATTGACATGCACGGAATCAAAGCACATGCAGGTTGCGGAATGGAATTGTGAGGATTACGAGGCAGCTTGTACTTGCTTGGATGGCAAGAATTGACTGAGGAAATCGATCGGCAGGGGGAAGATGATGGTGGAGTTCTTCTCCGCAGATATGGTGTTCAAGGTTTGCAAGTACCGAAGCTGAAGAGCAGCTGGCGATTGGGCAATTACTTCAGCTGCTTCTTTCAAAGCTCGAGAAGCGTTTTGTTCTCCTTGTGCAGCAATAACCTAGACGAAGACAGGAAAATTAAATAGAAAATTTCTTCAGAAATCCTCGAGAATCCATTGTGTCGACCTTTCAAGCAAGAAGATAAATGTGTTCTGTTCGGTAATTTGATAAACATGATTATAAACTGTCGAAATGCATATAAATTTTTTTTCTTTAATGTAAAACAGTATTGATTATTCAGTTAATTATTATAAAAACAAGAGTTTTTGCAATATAGTACAAATAATTTCAATTAATGTCCCATTTTGATAATTTGTATACAATGTTTCGAGTACAGAAGATACAAATAATCTCATTTTTAACTAAAACCAAACTCTTTTAAATATTGAAATTTATAGGTAAATAAAACATATGTGAAATAATTCACAAATTTTTTAGCGAAATTTAAAGCAAAAAATTTTAAAATATATGAAGCAAATTAAATTTTTTAAAATAATATACGTTTAATTCTGCATCAAAACATTTTTAATAAAATTTTTTTAATGATGAAATAAATCATTACATTCAACTAACATTATGATTTACTTACAATAATGTATTGAAAAATATGGTAGAAACTTATCAGAATAGCAATATTTATATCAGATATGAGTATTTATTAATTAATTAGATTTATTTTCAATGTGAGTAAGGAAATTTAATTTAAGTAGTAATTAGAATTTAATAACTCATTTAGTCAAATCTATAAATGATTACTTCCATAAATACTTTGAAAATGCTTCTTTATTATTAGGAATGCATTGACTATCATATCACGGAAAATCAAAATAATTGTTAAAAAATTCTTATGAAACCTTAAATCTAATTTTTAAATTTGGGTTCAAAATTCGTGGATACTGGAATATTATACATTCTAATCTTAGTTTAAAATTCATGCTAACAAACACTATGTATAAAAAATTCACGATCTCTCGATTTATTTATTTTTAGTTAAGGTTATTCACTGTATATGCTTTGATTTCGTTCAAAATATAAAATGATGAACAACTATGTAAAAATAAATATTTTTAGGAATTTACTTCAAATAATTTTTTTCAAACATTACACTAAAATTTATTAAATGAAGTCGTAAGTATGAAGTGCCGGAAAAGAAGCATTTGTGACAGTTTTTACCACAAACTTTGACCACAAAAACAACTTCACAAAAGCAAAATTAATGACAATGAGTGCTACACAGCACAATAAAACAATAAGTGTGATAAAAAAATTAATAAGTTAGCTGCACATGCACGAAATGGCAGAATGTGAGAAAATGCATGTTTTGTTTGAGAAATAAAATGAAATGTGCGAGTTATCGTCATCATTCGACATGCGATTGTCCGGAATGCAAAAACTGACTGAGAAAATCAATGGGCAAAGGGAAAATGATGGTCGAGTTCTTCTCTGCAGAAATGGTATTCAGCGTTTGCAAATACCGCAGTTGAAGAGCAGATGGCGATTCTGTAAGTACGTCACCTGCTTCTTTCAATGCTCGAGAAGCGTTTTTTTCTCCTTGCGCAGCAATTACCTAGATAAATATAGGAAGGACATGTAGGGGTGTATTCTTCACTTCACGAAAAATGATTGCATCCTATATTTTGACTTAAATTTAAAATTTGCCTTTTAAATTTAAAGCTTGTCTACAAATGTAACGCTCAAATAATTCAATTTCCAATATGTATCAGAAAAAAGCTTATTTAATCAGTATGACCAGAACTAAGTATGACTATGTCAAACGCAAGAACTTACTATAACCGAACCAAAGAAGAAAAGGAATTTTTGAGATACTCTCTGTATAAATAAACCATGATTAGAGAGACCTTTTATTCAGAAAATATACCTAATGACTGAAAATATAATCATATTGTTTGGTTAGTCGTTCAATGAATACAATATATCTGCGTTATATTATTAATATATGAGTAAATACAATCTTGACCAGCTTTATTAGCAATATTTTTTTCTAAAAATGTGGGATCACATAGACCATTTCTACTTTTTGTTCTAAACACGTTTTTGTCGAATTCTAGTTGATAACCTCCCTTATCGCAAGATGTTAATATTTCTGTATGAGTTTATAAAAAAAACTGATATTGATGATACTAAATGTATCACTGGTAACTAACATGGTGTTGACATCAATGTCGTCATTGAGTGTATAATGAATATATTATTCACACTGGTATTACAGAAATTTATGAATGAGATAGATATATGCACTTTAGTTAATAGCTTCAGTAATTATTTCATTAAAGTAATCAATTAACTTTCATTATTTTATAAATTACACCATGCAAATTCCTTATCAGTGATTTTGAACTATTCTTTATCAAAACAACAATGTTTTCTTGTCAGAAAAAAACACACAATTAATTTATTTAAATAATTCTCATCTCCTTATGTCTCTAGCAGTAATGAATCATTTAGTGATACTTTTTGTTATGAAGACATCAAACTTATAAAGTTTATGAGAATTGTTTTTTAAATCACTTGCTTCTCTTACTGGAAAGTTTCTCAAGTGTATCAAAAAAGTATCACAAATGAGAATCTGGGTTTACAAATTGTTTTATAATATCAGAAAGAAATTATAGAATTCATTGCAAACCATTCACGGATATATTATTTCTAAATTCTATCCTGACCTAATATTATATATATAATATTTAATTAAAGTATAAAAATTTTATATTTTCTGTTTTTTCCAAAATAACAAATATAAATGGAATAACCCTAAAATAACTATAAAATCTTTCAATTCATTTTTTTAAATACAGCTTTATTTTATTTCTAGTTTTATTTGCATAGAAAACTTGGTACTAACCTTAGCCCTAGCTTCTCGAGCAGCTTCAGCTTCTGCCGCCATAGCTCTCTGCAACTGAACTGGTAAACGAACGTCTTTTCTGTAAGTAAAAATGAATATAATATATTATACACATTTACTAATAAAAATACATTTAATGTATAAATAATTTTTAATAACATGAGTATAAGAAATATTTTTAAAAAGTTGAGTTCTAAAATTAGTTTATATTGCCAAACTTAACATATATCAAAGATTTAAATTCTTTTTCGCCATAAAACGAATTATTTCAAAAGATCATCAAATGCAATAAAACAAAACAGTTATTTTGTGAAACAGTACTGATGAAAAAATGGTATTAAAGTGAGTTTTGTCAACAAACATTAAGAATTTTAATTAGGAAATGAAAAATTTGAATTACTTTTTACTTAGATGTAATTTTTTGTAAAGTACACATATAAAAATTATAATTGTTTTTTAATTTTGAAGTATATATTAATTTATTGGCTATAATCTGCGAAGTAGTTAAAGAATTACGATTATGATCAATAATATAAAAATTAGTTAGTAAGCGAAATGTAAGTTGAACCTAAATTAAGTGTTAAACAGGAAGGGATATATCTTTTAATATTTTGTGATATATTCTTGGGATCATTTGAGACCTCTTTTGCTAAACTCGTTTTATTGTCTTATCATATTCTAAAAGTTCTGAATGGATAATGATGAACTGAAACATTTTGATAAGGAATGACATATACTCCATCTAATGTCCCATCTTCAAAGTTTGCTCATTTTCCTCTTGCAGTCATAATTATGATAAAAGATGTCTTCATATAAGTCAATTGATTACAAATTGAAAAACTATGACAAAACACTTTCAAAATTACACTCTGCTATCTCAATCTATATAAATAAACATTGCTATTTAGAAGCCTTAACTGAGCTGTGTCAGTCATATGATAAGGCTCTGGTCTTTGATTATAACCTCAGGTCTAGGATGTTTTCAATGGTTCAGAATCCACATTAAACTAAAGGGTCTGGACAGTTTATTCTTCGGGTTAAAAAAATTAATGTTGAGCGATAAAAACATGCCAAACGTATAAACTTTGACTCTGACCATTTTTATGTTTTGTGTGTGTGTGTGCCTTTTAGCTTCTATGTATTATTAATACAGCATCATTAGATAGTGGTTGTTTGTTATTTTCTTGATTTATGGTCAACTTTGCACAAGTTGTTAATTTCACAGAGAACTATAGCTTAAAGTAGATTTCTAACCACTAAAAATATTCTCGCTTGAGGTAGGACTTAAATAACTTAATTATAGAACAGAATGTCACGATGCTGTTCATTTAGCTACTATAATTCCATTAATAGATTGTATTTAGTTAGTAGTAAAATATCTTATCAACCAGCGATTGTTAAACCAAACACTTTCGTTTTCATTTGATGATATTTTTGAATTTTGTCTTGCAACTAACCGAAATATTGTGGCTGCTTTTTTAATTCCTTGTTTTATTGTTGATATAGCATTTTTTCTCAAACAACCTTTGCTCACTTTGAATTTCTTCATTACAACATCATTTGAAAAACAAAAATGTAAACAAATGTAAATAGCTACTAAACTTTTAAGTGAAAAATAGACCTTATTACTTTTGTTTTCTCATAGATACAATGTCAATTATTCTTAATTACTTGATGAATCATTATAATTAAAATTATAAGACTAAATCATGAGACAGACTTAATTTTAGCCTTGAATCTTACTTTTAATGCCTTACTTCAAACTGAATCTTCTCAACATTCCTTTTAACTTTTATTTTTATAAATAAAATTCAAAATTTATTTTCAATAAATATTTTTATTATTTTTAAAATGTCTCACAAATAAAATAATCATATTTAGTTTCCATTAAACAAATAAAAATAATCTCAACAATGAAATACTTCATTGGTAAAAGAATAGGATATAATCTTACATTTCAACGCGTTCAACTTTAATACCCCAGCGATCAGTGGCCTCATCCAAGCAATTCTAGAATGGAAAATATTAACTGTAAATTTGCTGACTTAAAAAAATACATAGTTACTCAAAAACAATTCCTTAATTATAACATGCATTTACTTTAAGAGATATATTTTTTCGTAATTTTGAAATAATGACCAGCAGAATTAAAAATTTTTAATAATATTTTAAGAATGTTGTACTTCTTTTATTAGAAAAATAAAATAATAGTTTTACTTAGCAAGGATAAATTTAGAAATTTTTATGAACTGAGCATTTCTAAATTGTTGAACAAATGTAAAAAATATTAAGGTAAATGCTTTTGCACGTAATTAGGTATAATACATATAAAAGAAAAAGTATGGTAAAACATCAATGTAAAATCATCATAATGTAAGATTGTTTTAAATATTGTACAAAATATACAATGCCTAAGATCTTAAAAATGTTTTGAAATTTTTTCCTCATCTTACGTTTTGAAAATTAAAAGAAAACAAAAAATATTATTTAAAAGTTAAATATTATTTAAAAATTTCAAATACTATTTAGTATCAAGTGGTGTTTTTAAATACCAATCATTGTCGAAACATTTTACATTATATTGTTATTGTTGTTAAAGCTATGTTAATATGTGTTCTATATTTAAGGGCTTCTAAAAATAATTTGTTAGACCTTTTTGTTTGTTAAAGAGATTAGAGACAATATACCTGCGTCACCTTTAAATTCATTCTATAAAAAAGGAGCAAGCGCGAGCAATACATATACTTCTATTTAACATACGCCTAATTAAAAATATTTATAACACCTGATTTAACTATATTATTCGTACAACAATCTGTTTTGCGAATTCAAGTCTGAAAGTTTTATTTATAAGGAAAACTTTCAAATAATTAATAAAATCGATTTAATAAAATATATTAACATTTTGTGATTTTGATTTTAACATTTTTGTGGTTTCGTGTTACACTGATGCATGCATTTCTTTGACCTAATAGCTTCCTTGTTTCGCTTTACCTTTAATTTTTTCTACATACTTTTCTTTTCCACTAATGTTAATTTTTCATCATTTACATTTTCCAATATTTACTGAATATTTCAACATATTTCTTTGTGTTTACAATGACTGAAATAGTATTACGGTATCTAATCTCTAAAGGTTTGCAAAACTTATTCTACCCTTTGAATAAATTTTATTTTTAATTTCGCTTAAAAGGTTTTTATTGTCATTATATACTACGAACATTGCATTAATGGATCACGTAGTGTGATCATTATATTTACAGATCAATTATAGTCTGTTGGCAACTGATTCTCCACAGTGATCTTAATTATATTCATGCGATTATCTTTAGCACACAATAACCTAAGTTACAATACAATAAATAATACAAATTTCTCTCAGTTTTCATATTCTCCCGAATCCAAATCCAAATTTCAGAAATATCAAACTAAAAATCAAATAAAGTCAATATTTAAATATCTAGACCTTAACTCTAAAATTCGAATTCTGAACATTCCAAATTCAAATTTTTGATATATCATAATTAGAATTATTTTAATAATATTTATTCGCATTTAATAGTTAATTTTAGTAATAAATGAAACAAAAATATATTTATGCATTTATGACTTTAATATGTAAATATAATTAAAATATATTATAACTTAGATTACTAGGAAATTTTTAAGAGAGTAAAAAATTAATTTTGATATATTTTTATTCCAAAGCAAATTTTTCTGCATAATAGTTAAGATTTATTTTCGAAACTAGTTCCTAAGAATCAGTAATGACTTATTTTTATAAGATTGTTGTCTTAAATGTAAGGAATACTTAAATAATCTTCTTCATAATGAAAATATCTAATAAGCATTAGGAACTAAAGCAATGTTCACATTAATACTGTGTACAACCTGCATTGTATTAGAGATTGTCTCCCTGTCAGCCAAAATCTCATGCAAATTGTGTGTTCCTAGCATGTTTCTCAAAGTAGTCTGGGCCAAAAGACGAGTACTGTGGTGGGCATTCTCTACATTGGCCACTGAGACAGTAGCATTATGAACTCTGTAATAGACGACGGCATCAACGGACACGGTCACCGAATCTTTCGTCAACACCTGAAAAAACCAATTCATTTGGGAATAATTTCAATAGAAACTAATAATTTATTTACAAAATAATGGTCATAGATTATTAAATCACAGTTTACATTTAAACATCTTTCAATCCAGGCAGATATAATAATGTTATTAAAAGGTCCAGATTAAAAATAATTTAATGAAACACATCCAGCATTAAACATCCTAAAGTAATAACTTATAATGGAACATTTAATAATATATAAAGATAAATAAGAAAGAAAACCTTGTTTATGGTTAATTTATAAAATACGATGGTGAAAGTACATAATTGGAATAAAAAGTTAACTTATAAACTTAAGAAAAAATTTGGTATATATATATATATATATATATATATATATATATAT